>VZTL01074187.1:0-14410 GCA_013400535.1 Scopus umbretta | reverse complement strand
TTCTCCAGGAGAATGCTGTGGGAGACACTGTCAAAGGCTGTACTAAAGCCCAGGTAGATAACATCCACAGTCTCTCTCTCGTCCACTAGGCGGGTCACCTTGTCATAGAAGATCAGGTTGGTCAAGCAGCATCTGCCTTTCATGAACCCATGCTGACTGGGGCTGATCCCCTGGTTGTTATGAACGTGCTCGTTGAGCGTACCCAAGATGAACCGTTCCATAATCTTCCCTGGCACCAAGGTTAGACTGACAGGCCTGTAGTTCCCTACAGATAGGGAAGATACCTACCCACACACTTTGGTTCCTTTGAATCCCACTGTGAGGTTCCCTGGCAGGTGAGTTTGGTGTTTCCTTCTATTTCATAGCCCTCATTGCAGGTCACAAAACATACTGTCTTGTAAGAGATATCAGCCGTTGAACAATTAATGTGTCCATTTTCAGGAGCCCGAAGTCTGGGACATGTTCGAACTGCAAAGGGAAAAAAAACCCACCAGTTCACTCCGCAGCACTGAGAATCAGTGGAGTTACACTAGTTTGCCCAGGTTTTCAGGGGTGGGACAGGTACTGGCTTGTACAATAGTTAAAATAGTTTGTACAAATTTAGGGAATAGGGCTGGAACAAGGCTGATTTTTCTAAAGGCTTGATACTTTCCTCTTCCTGAAAAAGTCTTACATAGTGTCTATGAGGTTGGGCACACACTTCCAAGCTCACCTAAGTTCTGACATAAGTCTAGGATAGCAAACTAACTGTGCTCAGAAATGTTTCTAGCCATCAAAAGCATCTGGCACACTGTGTGGCCTGTGCTAGTAATGTCTATCATCCTTCAAAAAAGGACAGCTGCAGGCAAATGGAATCCTGTGGAAAAGTGTGTGTCTTTGGAAGTTTCTAATCCCCTGGCCATGCTTAAGAGTTCTCTGGGGGATTTCCAACTGGCAGTCTGGTACGGGCTGAGTGCACACCAGGGAAGAGGCTAAGATCTTATTAACAGGGCAGATGACAGTGTCCCAGTGCTCAGGAACATTCTCAGGCACTCTGGAGTGTATTGATGTAGACACAGACACATGTGAGCCTCCACAAATCAGAACAGCAGACATTCATAATGGTGGGGGAGAGAGAGACAAAGAAGGAATACAAGGTGTTTATAGACAATAGGAGCACGAGAGATGAAAAAGAACAAAGTAGGATGTTGCTGAGACAAAAGAGACACTTTCAGGTGTGGGGCTCCCTGTGGAGACAGTCCTGGCTGCTGCTCAGCACAGTGGCCTTTATCTTGCCATGTCTCACAAACACTGCAAGCAGCATGATGCCAAGGAGAATGTCTTGTGTAGGATGCATGTGCAGAAAGGGAAGTGGGGCAAAAAAAAAAAAAAGTAATTCTCAAACTAATAAATGGGCAGATACCCTGAGTCTTCCTTTAAATGAAAGCCAGCTGTATAAATGCCAATAACTACAAGCCCCTCAAAGCTACAAAAGACACACATTAAATAATGTCTTTTTTGAAAACAGCTATAGTGGCACCTGAGTGGATAAAGAAGTGTGTAGCAAAACCTGTGCCTACTGGATAGGGAAGAAAGAAAAAAAGCCATTCAGATGCACCCAATATATCTTTGTATTACCACTGTCTCATATTTACTCTCTGAAAGTACTGTTCCTTTTGTACTTGCATATACACAGGCATCCTCTAGGAAGTGCATTTAAGAGTATAAAAAAGATCTTGAAACTTCCATCTTGTGAGAGGCACACTGAGCTTCAGAGCAGCTTCCTAATATGTTGTATCTTAACTGTAGTAGAGTGAGTAAGAAAGGCATTTTTACAGCTGAATCACACATGCCTTATACAAAAGAGAACAGGCTTTTTCTTTTAAGGTTTCTATGGAAGCCCTTAATAGCCAATCTGTGGTAAAAGGAAGCAAATGCTACCAAACTTTATGGCATTATAGAGGAAGCCTGAATGAACTAAGAATAGTGAGGAGGCTCTCAGCAATGTTAACATGCCTACAGAGAAGGCACTCTCTTCTACCACCTGGTAAGACTGGCCACCTCTTCTGGAAGGACTGCATAGTGGTAGTGCTACTGCCTCCTCAGTGTTTCAATGTTGCTACTTAATCAGTGTCTCAGCAGGGCTCTGGCAGAAACCTGTAACTGAGCCCATGTTATCCTGGTTATGGTTACGTGCATTAAACACAAAACCACCCTCTTGACAATAAGGCATTTTCCATGACCAAGAAATATTTCCATAAAGCCAGTGAAAACAACAACAATGGCATATTCTGCTTGTTCTGAGTGTTCACCTAATACAGTTTTCTGGATTAAATAGATGCTTTGTAGTTGTTTTTTTCATGGGCCACTGTTAATTGCATGGCATGACTGCATTAATCTCTTTCCAATAGCACAGCAAATCTGAGCTAGCAGAACAACTGAGGAGTGTTTAATGTCAAAATCCAAAGCAGTGCAAAGGGATTTTCCTTCACTCTCCCTTCCTAACTTATGTGATAAAACACTCCTGGGATTAAGAAGACAGCTAAAAACTGTGCCTTTGATCTTACTCCCTTTCATAGTCTGAGTGAATCGAGACTAGCAGATCCAGCACATGTAAAGGTAGGATTTTAATTTTTTTTTAATTGGAAGTCTTCAGTATGATGGAGAATGGCACAAGAAAAGCACAAATGCATACCTTCAATGCTTCAAAGGATATTAACTCAACATCAGGACAATATCTCAAGGCAGATTTTTCCCCAACCTTCCAGAAAAATTCCCTATTAAAGGAAGATCATGTACCAACACCCAATATTTGTATTTTTAAATGTTCCAGAAAGTTTTCCAAGTTCTACAATTTTCCACTTCTCTACAGACAGTGAAGATGAAGGATCCTTTCTTCGTGGCTGACTGCAGCTTTCCCCAGATTTTTTGCACTGGAGGCTACTGTGTGACTGTATGAAGCTTTGTCAGGCAGGTGCTCTTTCCTAGTATCCCAGTCTACACAAAGTAGCATACATCTTCAGTCTATGTTTTGACTGCTGGAAAGTCACAGGCTCTAAGTCTAGCTTTTCCAGATACCCTTATGGTACTGGCCAGCAATTTATTTTCTGTTGAAAGCTACTCCTTCCCGCCCTCTGTCACTGGAAGCTATAAAGCAAGACTAAGTTTTCCAGGATTATCTGAAGAAGAGTCCTGCAAAATAAGCAGAAGTGAACTGCTATATAAGAATGTCCTGAGGAAAACTGATCTCTAGCTCAGGTCCTTCCTTTCAGAACCATGACTTGCTGTTTCTTTAAGGGCTGCAGTCTTTGCTGTAGTGACGTACAGTGCTAATGCCCCCAAGGATCTATCCTGCCTCTTTCCCTGAACTCAAGACCAGGGCAAGAGTTACCAAAGGAGCTCATGACTTCTTATTTACCAGCTTCTAGTGAAGCAAATTGCTGTCAAGTGCATCCAACTAATTTTAAACACGTTAAACTACAACCTGTGGCTGTTGAGGAGATGAGGGCTACTACCTGTTTTTTCAGGCCCTTCTTGGAAGATATACCAGACAGGAGTACATGGGGATGCAGCTCCCCTTCTAAATCATCAAGAACACAACCTCGCGCAGAGACAAGTGATAACAAAGCAAAACTGTGTTCCTATATACTTGTAAGAGCTCCAGAAATGTTGTTTTTCAGGATGCTGTTTCCCATGTTGCCTCCCTTTCACACCTTCTGTTTATACCTTTTCCAGCTGACATCCTCAGTGAACTTCTAAGATACTGACAGTTGTTCTCTAGTGAAACTCCACTCAGAATTCTTCTGAAAACTATGCTCAGGGCCCAAACTTTCCTATTTTTCATACAAAGGAATTGTAAGAAAGCAAAATGGAATTCTTGCATAGTTAATGTCTCTCAAAACCAATGCCTGTCTATGGAGTCTGGTGAATGTTCTAAAACACCTATGTGGCAAGGCCTTGTTATACATTTGAATACTTCATAGGTTTGCTGGATTTCCATAATGTAGATACAAAATTCATAGAAATAAGGTGGAGAGAGGTTTAAGGAAGGAAAGTGTAGATCCACTTGCAAAAGACTGTCTGCCGAGTAAATATTGCTCTGCATTTGCTATTGTAGATGTCCTTCTTCCATTTTAGGAAGGAGGGAAACGGAGCAATTGGAGTGGGAGTTTACCTTTGGAACATTCTTCCACCCAAGAGCTAACAGGATCAGATCTGCATGCCCAACTATGTAGTGAGCAGAGAAAACCACTGTCAAGAACAAACTAATCCAACAGAAAAAGACTCTTCAAACACATGACATCCATACCTCTGCAAGTAGCCTCTGATCCAGACCATTGGCCATTTGGCTGACAAAGCCGGATGCTGCTTCCCACAAGATCAAATCCTGCTTTGCATCGGATCCCACAGGCAGCATTAAAATAATTGTTGCAGACATTCTGGACAAAGTAACCATTTTCAGGAGGCTTCAGTTCAGGGCAGTGAACAACTAAATAATACAACAACCACAACAGAGTTATGATGCTAGCTGGAGTGCAATAGTCTACTGAAGGAAAACAATTTTTTTCATTTCCAACTTGGCTTGCATCTTGGTACTTTTGCTGTTTTGGAATGACACAGAAAATCTTGCATGCAGTTTGACATGCCCTTCACAGTGCAAACACAAACAACAAAATTTTCCTGGCACTGCACTGTGCATTCCAGGGGTATTCTGTTCCTGGATGGAAACACTTACCTTCACAGGTTTGTCCTACAGCATGATATCCCTCCTGGCATGTACAGTCCTCAATGGTGGTACTTCCTGGTGGAGAAGTATGATTTTCATCAGGGCATGAGATGCAAGTGCTGATTCCACCTGGTGAACCTTCAGGTTTGTACGTTCCTGGTGGACAAGCTGTTGAGCAAAAGAAAACATGACAGAAATGAGTTCAGGATATCTACCTTTCACAGCTAGCATAATTTTTATGGTATGTTGCTTTACTTTTTTACATTACTTTTTTCTACCTCATACATCCAGTGTCACTTAGGGCAGGAGCATTCTCCACTTAAAGTGCCATAGAGTTCTTGCTGGGGTGAATTAAAGCCCACCAAACTTGGTGGAGGTCTCTCCAGTGACTGCCTGGGGACTGATATTACATCCATGATTGAAAAGAAGCCCAGTCCCAGAAGACACATCAGGTTTTCACTGATAAAACCGGTGCTGACCTCATGAAGACATTCTTGATTTAGAGGTGTAAAAAATTTGTTCAGACAAAATCCTTGCCATTCAAAACTACACTGAAGTTTAATGCATACAAATTCTTAGTAATAAGCTAACACAAGCTAGCAAAAACCCCTGCCCTTGATTTACAAATTATGATCATGTATGATCTACACACTGTACTTGCTAAAATGTATGAACCACAAACAATGAAACAATTAATCAAAGCAACTGCTCCTTGAAGCTTTTGCACTCATTTATATCCCATTTAATATTTTTATCTCTGTGCATCTACATGCACAAGCCTTAAAGAGATTCAGAAGGTGTCTTCAGAGGCAGGGAAAATGCATAGGAAAAAGTCACCTCTCACCTGAGAACTTCAGATTGGTTAGATAAGTCTGAGTCTTATCTCTCTCTGCCTTGAATTCTATTCTTCAGGAAGCCACCATAATTATCTTTATTTCACAGGGTGATGTGAGAAACAGGGGAGTGACTAATCAACAGGTGCTGATAAAGTGAAGTATCGGCTGATCAGATTATCGCTTGAAACAGAACTCAAAGACACTTGTGCTGAAAAACATACCTCCCGATGCAAAGTTCAGGAAATATTTTGAGAAGGTTATGTAATATTAACACTGAAACCGAGCAAAAAAACCTCTTATCTAATTAATTTCACTGTCTACAAATTTTCCTAATGGCCACACTTTCTCTTGCAGACTGCAAGTCAGTCTCTCATTTCCTCCCCTCAGTACGGTCACTTTGTACCATCTGATGTAACTCTGGATGATACAAAGAATTGTACAGCCACAAACACCCTCAAGTGCCTTCCTCCTTACATAGTCAGGTGTGCTCTGCTTCTGGAGCAAATCTCTCCTATTGAGATAAATTTGCTGGACTTCAGAGATTCTGGTGGCATCAATCTTTTCTTTGGTAGATATTGGACCAGCTCTCTTTGTTCTGTGAGTTAGATGCCAAGATACTCTGACTCTTGTCTTATTAATGAAAACAACTTCCTGCTTCCTCCTTTTCCTCACCTGTCACAGAAGAAATTACTTTCATAAGCCAAACTTTATGGATTATACCTTAAAAAATCAACTCATATGAATAGTTAGCACTTCTTTCCAGCAGAGACACAGTCTTTTGAATAGCTTTCAGAGATAATATTTTTTGTTTCCATTTCAGAAAAATTTGCAGTTTTATTTTGAAGAAAGCAACTGAGTGGCTAGCAGTTAAGAGGTGATTTTGGGTGCCAACAAAACAACAAAACCCCAACCTAACTTCTCTCTTTCTTGCAACCTCACCTTAGATGAAGCAGCAGAAGCTCTTTTCTCTTTCTGTTTTGAGAAGTATGGGATAAAAATAATCACCCATTCTATGATACTAGCATTTTTAATAACAAACCCCACTGGCATTTTTAATAACAAACCCAGTAATCTGCGTAGGGCTTTGAATCAGTCTGGCTTTAACAAAAATGGTTCATTCTGAAATTACACTTACAATTTGCTCTTTCCAGTGAAGCAGGAGGAGGTAAATAATACTGTTAAAATGGTTATTAATGTCCCTAGTGGGAAAGACAAGTTTCCACAAATGTCCTGATTCTTCTTGTATGCTTCAAACGTTCCCCACTGCCTTCCTAAAAAGTTGAACTACATCCTATCTTGGCTTTTTATGTAGAATTTTCTCCAAGCCTGTGCCCCTGAACTGCTCATTGACCCAACATCTCCCGCAGATGTATTGAGCTACAAAATTCCACACAAGCAGCATTAAAAATTTCCACAAGATAACACTTGGTTACAGAGCTATTTCCAAGTGTGTGAGATCACATAGTCTATCCTGTGATACCAAGAGATGGTTTTAAAAATGGAGCATAAGCATGCTGACCTCTGTGCATTTTCACCACACCTGTAGAGGTTAGCCTGGCCACAGCTTAGGTTGAAAGCATCAAAAATCAGCTGTGGAAGAGCAAAGCTTTGGCCATCTGCTTCAGACTGGACTTGTCCCAGCTAGACTGAAGATCCATCCCCTCCTGCTCCAGGCAGCACTATGGCATGGCCCAAGTCTACACACAGTGATGCATTCAGAGGCAACTTGAAGGTCCAGCATATCTAAAGAACACATGTGGCCCCCTCCATGACTGATCAACTCAGGTGTCTCTCTGGGGTCTCTTCTGAGAATCAAGCAGTGCCAAAGTTTCATTGCATTCCAGTCACTAGTCTGCACTCACCAACGTGCTCTCCATACCCACAAAAACTGACTGCAGGGAGAGATTGTCTTCTTCAGTACTAATCTGTAAAAACAATTTTCATTTTTTTCAAGGCTTGCTTCTCCTTGTCAACAATGTAATGGTATAAAAAGGCTCAAAACAGTGCGTGAATGAACTCCAGTGTAAATAAGCATCAATCTGGCACTGTCAAGAATGACAAAAAGGCAAGAATTTTAAAATGGGGAAATAATTTTAACAGTATCAGCTTTTAAAAAGAGAGGACACTCATGTGCACATATGCATCTATGATCTTCTCAATGAAAGACTGAACTGCTGCCTGTATATGAACCATGTTCTTTGCCCAGAAGCAAGGGGAGGAGCAAGGAAATGCTTTTTGTTTAATGTAATTCTCCTCTCGAGACCAGAATAGTGAATACTGTGTTATATCAGAGGATTACCTCTTTGTTACAGGAATGAAAGGGTATCTGGAAGCAGGGATTAGTGTGATAACTCAAACAAGCACAGGCCCCAAACTCCCCAAGTATACAAACATAGCTCACATTGAAGTTGTCATCAGTAACAACCTGCTTTCATAAAATGGTAGATATTCACCAACAATTCACATTCAGATTCTATTGTCTGTGGTAATGACAGTGCAATAACCTTCAGATCAGAAATGGGAATGAAATAATACATGTTTACTTTAGCATTCCTCCTGCATTTTCCTCTGCAGTTATGCTCTCCTAGAGTATATAACTAATGGAAAAAATACAAATCCAGCATGTCTCTTCTGTTTTTGAACACTACAGGGCTTGATGACTTCTTAGGCCACCAATGGAACACATTTTCTTACTCCTTTATCTATCCAAAAAAATTAAGTTGCACATAGAAAAGAAATTATTAGAAAGGAAATATGACACCAGTTTGCTAGAAACAAGGACGCACAGGATAGGCATAAAAATATTTCAGTCAATGCATATGTATTGACAGTCAAGACATTGCCTGAAGCTGAACAATGGACATGAAAAGATAGCAAAGTCCACCAAAAAAACAAAGGACAGTAGGAATTCTTCTGCTCTGCCTGCCTACAGTAGCAACAAATTTGATATTTTAATCTTCAAGTAAGAATAATCTAACATTGTAAAAGTGACAGCATAAACCAAGGTATATTTCAGAGATTCACCAAACACTTAACAGGTGTTACTCAGTTCAGCTTTTTGTAATCTGTAAATACTAAAGCCACTGGCAAAGTCAACCTAACTGGTATTGAACCCACACAATGGCATAAAGACTCCAGTCTGGATTTAAACACATAGAGATCATGTGTCAAAGGGTGCTACTCTGTGACACAGGGTCACGATTCTTCCTCTGAATGTGTGACTACAAATTTTAAGGATAAACAATTCTGCCTTAAAAATGTAAATCTTTTAAAATCCTGGGAGAGCAGGCAAGCTCAATTTCCTCTCCAACTACACTAGTGTATCTAAGTCACTGAAATGGAATTATTTGTCATTTATCCCAGTGTCAGAGAGGGGAGATTCAAACTCCATGTATTTCAAAGATTAATCTGAGGGACTTCATCTTTTCTTCAGTGCATAATTTCTCCCACTAACTACATTTACTAAGTAATCCCTGGCATGAGCTGTTTTTTCCACACTTGATGCTAATGAAGGATCCGATTAAGGGTTTATCTTTCGCAGAATATGGCAGGAATCAGCTAGGCAATATCCTGCTCTTTCCTGCATCAACCCGAACTCTATTCATGCACTGCTACTGTGATGATTGTAGTCTCTAATTCTCATTTTTTCCCCAAACGTGTAAAGCCTAAATGAAATGACACCTTGATGCAAATCACAAATGCATAAATAGTCTTTATAACTCAATTCCCAGACTTCTTAAATGAGGAAAGAGCCTTCCATTTAATCAAACTGGTTTTATGCTACTGTAATTACTTTTGTGACACTGATTACATGGATACACATTCAACATGGACCTTTGTGTGTGTGAAACAAGTGCTGCAGTAGCTGTATTTGCCATCACTCATGTTTTACATTTGCCACCATGAATAGGCCTGTCCTGGTTTTGGCTGGGATAGAGTTAATTTTCTTTCTAGTAGCTGGCATAGTCCTGTGTTTTGGATTTAGGATGAGAATAATGTTGATAACACATTGATGTTTCAGTTACGGCTGAGCAGTGCTCACACAGAGTCAAGGCCTTTTCTGCTCCTCACCCCACCCCACCAGCGAGCAGGCTGGGGGGCACAAAAAGCTGGGAGGGGACACAGCCAGGACAGCTGACCCCACAGACCCAAGGGATATCCCATACCATACGGTGTCATGCTCAGCATATAGAGCTGGGGAAAAGCTGGCCAGGGGTCTGCTGCTTGGGAACTGTCTAGGCATTGTTCAGCAGGTGGTGAGCAATTGCTTTGTGTATCACATGTTTTGTATATTCTTTTATCATTATTTTTATTTTCCCTTTCTTTTCGGTCCTATTGAATTGTCTTTATCTCAACCCACAAGTTTTAAGTTTTTTTTCCCAATTCTCTCCCCCATCCCCTGGGGGTGAGTGAGCAATTGGCTGTGTGGTGTTTATAGCTGAACATCTCTGGGTAGGCTTGGGGCCAGCACATTTAGATAGGATTACTGCCTGCTGGGTTAAACCACAACAGGGTGTGACTATAAGGCTTACTTATTTTACTAAATAGAAGTAAAAACTTTCACAAGGAAAGAAGTAGAAAGAAGCTACAGTACCTTATCGTGTGCTACATCTTTCTACCTTGACATCTGCATCTCTTGTTGTGACAAAGTACTACATGATCGGATTTGCCTAAGGGCCAGGCGCACCCTCTATTAGAAGAAACACTAGGAACAAGGGACTGTTATGTATTCCCTGAGACCATGGCCTGCCAAACAAAACATGCTTTACAAGGATAATGCATGGTGTCACAGAGGAAACTGAGATCCCTTTTCCACACCAAGCAGCCAGAGACTTCCTGATGCTTTCCCACTTACTGTTGCAGCAGAGGAAGAGTTTGGGATATCTTGCAGTACTAGCATGCAGAGCTGCCCAACCCTCCTTCCTGCCTCCAAAAACCATCCTGCTGCTGCTGCTGCACAGCTCATTTGTGAGTGGCCTCTGCAAGGGAAGAACATGAATAACATGGGAGGCAAACTGATGGAAGCCATAATTGCATGAAACTCCCCAGTCCCCTGTCTTCTCCATATATTTTGCAGTGGTAGCTCTTGACTGTTGCTGTAATTATTGTTTTCTGCAAACACGGGACACCAATGTGCTCTAGGATTCTGTAGTTTTTGAATCTATTCCACTAAACCAAACAATCAACCACAGCTGTGGGTTTCTCTCCTGGTGTTTACAAGCCAAAAAATGCTCATCTTGGGCCAGCAGAAAAACAGACTACCCCCGCCTCTGAAATGTACCTCACTGGACCTGCACATGAAGATCTTTAAGCCTGCTTCTCAAGGGTTTTCCACACCTTGGATCTCTATTGTAGAGACTGCCTCCAGAAATCACAGCTTTTGTTGTTGCATTTCAGTTATCCGGGAAGGTGTTTTTTTAAAAATCTCCTATATGGTAGGTTTGTCAGACTGGGCACTTTGTGCCCATGAAATGCCTTTGGAAAGCTAGGGAGAAGAAAATCTAAACCTTTGGGAGATACTGTAATCTACCTTTCTGCAGCTTGCAACATGTATGGTGCCATAAAAAAAAAAAAAAAACATGAACCAGGAGCATGCTAGGATTACAAGAAGTACACAAGGAAGTGGCTTTAGTTAAACATTTGACATATATGACTTGTACAAAGACTGCAAAAGAAAATGCTGAGCTTGCCTTTAAGCGTAGGGATCAGGGCAGGATTTCTGGAAAGTCTCAGCATGTTCTCCAGCTCTTTAATATCTCCTGTTATCCCCAGCATGTGCTCTGCATTAATTTCAGACAGCATTGAACCTGCTCATCCATCTGGTCTTTGTCAGTACTCCTTAAGCATCCTTCTTACAGCAACATGATTAGCAATTTAACAAGCTAGATGTCTTTGTTCCTATTTGATGTATTTTGCACCAGCTCTTTATTAGATTTACAAATGTCTTCTCACAGGGGAGAGAAGGCTGAAACAAGTCAGAAGTTTAGCTACTTCTATACATGATACATAGGGAGGGGGTCACTCAAACCTTTTTATTGAGTTTACAGACATCAAAATTGCAATATTGCACTACCAACTAGGCTGCAGCATTTGGAATGACATTTTGAGATGATCTAGCTCTAGACCTTTTAGCACTTCAAACAGTCGTAACAAACTTGCAGCAGAGATAACTTGTTCACAATAAAAATGAGAATCTTGGATCCTCTCCCATGGGGTAGAAGAACTGGAAAGTTGCCTAAAAGGAGACGCAGTCCCTTCGGTGAGCATCCCATCTGAGTACCCCAAGTGTACATAGTGTGGGGAACAATCTGCCTGCTGAAGAATATAAGCCCAAGAGCTATCATAGCTTGTAAAAGTTAGGATGCCTACAAAGACCTTCTTCCACAGGGAGGTCTGGCCGTGAGCCACAACTGTACTGAGCATCCCTGGGTAGGCTTAGGGCCAGCACATTTAGATAGGATTACTGCAAAGCAATGATTCTGACTGCAAAATATCCTCCTTGGTAGTAACAGCAGTACTGAGACTATACAGAAAATCCATTTATGCCCAGTTTTACACCTTTCTTAAAAAGCAGACCAACTATTATATGTTAAAACCATGGTGAGTGCCTTAGACTCCTGCTTGAACCACACATGTCCATTGCAAGGACACAGAGCTTTTAAACATTGGCTTTTATATTTTAAAGCTTTTCTATTTTTAAATGCAATATAAATTATTAAATACTTCTAAAGTATTTTAAATGTTTTACAATCATAAAAATAAAGACTACTATATATGCTTTTACAGAGGTTAACTTCTCTTTGTCTCAAAGCATGTGCCTTACTCAGGAATAAAAAAGAAAATCCTGATTCCATGTACTGTATTGTAACTTAAAAAGAAGCCTACCCATGCTTCATTCACGTTACAAGTTCACCAGACATACCCTAACCACCTGTGCAATTTGTATACACAGAAATAGCATTCGTGTATTAAAATGAAGCTCTTTTGGTTTAAACCTCAGTGGCATTTTAGACAGTGTTTACAGGTTCGCTGTTTGCATAGACATCAATTCTAGCCTTGGTGATACATTTGAAGGGCATATCCAAAGCAAACATAAACACACCTATTAGCCATGGGTATCACCTTATGCCAGCACTTTTGATTTTTAGAGCTTGGATACTGATTTATGTCCTCATGCTCCTGCATATTTCTAAATTCTAAAATTTATCATGCTAAAAGTATAGAACAAATTCTAAAACTACAAAAAGGTCTTTCTGGGAAATTAACTTAGTTGATTGTGTAAAGTTTGCCATGCAATTAGAAATTATTTATTAATTTATTTATGTGCAAGTAAAGGTTTTGCATCCAAAACTTCAGACACAATCAGACCCTTACTTAAATGGGGAAATTAAATCAATTCTGAAAATGCTTTGCTCAGAGTAGAACTACTATATAGTAGGCTTCTCTGGACATGGGATTCACCATAATCAGAGACACACATTCCTCAGTAAACCTTGATCACTGCTGATGTGACAGCACACACTGCTCTAAATAGTACTGTTCTAAGTGCCCTGGATCTCTGGATAGCTTCCTGCTATTTAAATGCATAAATACCAAAAAGGAACATCACCATCCTGTCCTAGGTGTGCTTATTTTCCATTTTAACATACTTGCTGTGAAGTTATATTTTTGTTTTTACAAAACTGTAAAAACATACAGACCGGCTGAAGTAAAGCAAATGCCATCAAAAAGAACCCAAACATTTTGTTTAGTTTGTGCTACACACCGATGAGCAAGTAAGTGTTTCAGAGATCTAGTATCTGCCTTGTCTGAAGGTACCGGAAGCCTAGTTTTCTCTAGGTATGGTCCAACCATCCTACCATGTATCAAATAACCCTATTCTTCCATTCAGCTGACAGAAAACATTCTGGGTCAAGAAGGAAACGGGAGGGCCAAGAAAAGGACACATTTGCAGAGGGGCATTCAAATCAGATGCAGAGAGCAAAGTCACTCCATACATTTTCTTACTTTTTCCATTACCTCTCATTGTACCAACAAATCCACCAATCCGTCACCTCCTTAACAGGATGGACTAATAAGAAGCTAGTAGATGCCCAAAGGGCCAAAATTATCTGTAGACCAAATCCCAAGTGATAGCAGTTAGATACATCAGAGGAGTGAAAACGTTCCATCTGGGCTGCACTATATGCTGCTCGGTTAACTTCCATGTGAGCTAGAGGTACACACTGGAAAGCAAGAAATAGTCCTCCTTTATCCACAACTGGAAAGAAGGACTACTAGGAAAGAGAGAAGTCTGAGCTGAGGCTGGGGGAAAAAAATTGGTTTCTTAACCACTCCTGATGTGCTACACCCAGAGGAAGCTGGACAGAAGTGTGAATCTACTCCACTGCCTGCAACTCTTGGGACGTGCTGAAGTCACAACTCAGTCAGTGCTTGCTTAGCACAGCCTATGCTTTCTTCCAGAAGCAGGGAGCAAGAGTCTCACGTTACACAGCTAGCTCAACAGATCACCTTCTCCTGGGACTCCTCAAAGGTAATTTTAACCAAAATAAGGGATTGGGGTTTAGACATTGACAAAGCACACACTCCAAGCTTCACAGCGCTGATAGGTTTCAGCAGTGAAGAACATGCCTGGTGGTTCAAGACCCATTTCCACTGTGTTCACCTAGTAAGCAACTTGAACACAGTTTTGAGTTCAATGGTTCTCGGAACTTAAGAGTGTGACTAAAAATGACTCTCTGGTCAAAGCGAATGAGCAAACTGGCTTTCCTGAGAGTAGCAAGTTGCATGAGGAATCCAGGAGGATTTGGAGTCACAGACTCCATATCCTTAGATTTTCTCCTTCTCATTCAGGCAAAAATTGTGAATT
>VZTL01074186.1:0-11557 GCA_013400535.1 Scopus umbretta | reverse complement strand
CCTTAATGATTCTAAAAAGCAGCATACTGCATGCATCTTGGCCATTTGGGGCTAAGTGCAACATGGGGGGAGGGAAGGGGAAGGACACCCCCAGGTGTCTAAGGCACTTTTGTGGCCCCCAACCACAAAATCACAAAAAAAAAATTTACCTAGTTCAGAGAAACAATTCACAGGAGCCATGAACTCTTTCAACTTCCTCATGCCAAATTATCCAAAGCTCAGTCTAATCAGACTAAGAAAACTTACGATCTTGACTTAAATATTAAAATACTAAAAAATAATGAGATAAACAAACAGGAAACAACAGCAAGAAGGTTTTTTGCCTCCTAGATTTGGGGAACTTTGAAGTTCATGTTGAGATACTTTTTGCTGCATTGCAATGATTGGAAATTTAGGACAGAAGAAGTAGGAATGCTGAAGCCCTATGTTCCTATGGGAGCTTGAGGCTTTAAAAAAACACAAACAAACAAGTGTCATCAAACAAGAAGTGCCAGGCTTGCAATGAAAGAAAATGTGTTTCCTAGAAACTATTCCTATTTAAAGTTGGCAAAGTATAGTCCCTTTTGTGGAGGGCTAATGAGGCATGGTGCTGAGTAGAGAGCTGCAGAGGTAATGAGTGTGCTTTAGCTAGCTCTGATGAGATGAAACCCACATTTTCCTTCCCAGACTTGCACTGCATTATCCTGGAAACAGCAAATGGAAGAGAAATGAAGTACAAAGTACCAGGATGATACCAAAGAGCACAGATAAAGAATTAGAGATGCAGCTGGGGAAAAAAAAAAAAAATCAATAACCAGAGTTCACAATCTAACATGGAAACTCTGCAGCTTTCAGACTTCTCATGGATCTGTGAAAATGCTCTACTCTGGAAATAAGCATAGCAGAAAATAGAGGGAAGCTTTCTGTGCAGGAGAGGAGGTTTGGAGGTATGTCTTCAGGGAGAGGGGAGGTATATTCTGCATTTGGGCAGGGCACAAAAACAAAAGCACACCATCATCAGAGAATATGTCTACCTCAGCCAGTAGCACTCCACAGAGAGATCCCTGGCATAGGACCAGCCAAGGTGGCTCTAGAAACAGAATGAGGAAAGTCCAACTAATCTTGATGTTCAACTACAAATAATTAGTCCTAAAAAAAAGGTAGCACTATAATACTAAAGAGACTATGCTGCTTCTGCAACTTCATTAGCAACTTTTCTTTACTTTCTTCTGTGCTGTGCAGATACATCAGTTTGGTTATAGCTATATCAAGGAATTTCTAACACAGCACTGTGTAAAGCTGTCTAGAAAAGTTGTCCCCAATAGGTCTGGACAGGAAAAGGAAGAAGAGAAAATTACTCCAAACAGGAAAGCCCAGTTCTCCACCAAGCAGCATCACTGACACAGTGTCTGCTTCAGAAACACATTCAAATAGCCCCCTCCCAGAGAACAAATATCCATGTTAATCATAAACTACAGACGAGAATTAACAAATTAGCTGTGGGTTCTAGGGCAGAATTCAAAAGACAGCACTCAGCCAGGGATTATTGCCAACAATAACATTATAATTTTATTACATAAAGCAGGCATCCAAAACTAAAACAGTGACTCCCAGGAAAGATCCTCCTGTCTTGGAGGCTTGCTGCATAGAATCTAATGCCTTTCTCACAAACAGAGAGGTCAGGCTGCTGTCAATGTGGCTACTGACGCCCATTGTTCCGACGGCTCTGTTTCCCTCTTCACATTTCATTCTCCTAATTCTGAAATGTTTTCATTTTTCTCCAAAATAGGAATTCCTAGCATCACTGAGACATTTCCCATGTGTAAAAGATGATCTACATTCTGTAGCATAACAGTTGTAACTCTATGAACATCTCAAACCTCCAACAGATGCAGAGACATAGCTATCGTGGAGAACCTCAGAAGAACCTTGTGATTAAAACATCAAACTGGGCCTCTCTGAAATTAGGTTGTTTTCCAGGTCTGCCACAACCACCTTTTGAGACCCTGAACATATGGTCCCATCCTCTATCTGCAAAATGAAAATTTGCTTTCTTCATATGGGCTATTTAAATCGCTGTTATTTGAAGAAAAGATAGCTGCGGGGACTACTGCTCACATGTGTGAACATGTATACATGCTAAGCTTGTGGCTTACTGCTCATTGGGGGGAAGACTTTTTATGCTGCTAAGATTAGCAAACAGAGAGGAGATTGCTTACATTCAGCATGTGGTTCAGTGCTATAGCAATGCTGACTGCTGCTGAAAGGGGCTGTATGCTTCCCTTTGGTCTGGTTTTGCATTGGTTGAATAATGCAGCCACATGAGGGAGTTGACCAAGTTAGCTGATCTATCAGAAAGCTCTTTTTGACAGTTTTTCATCTTTTTTGAAGGATCCATTTTAGTAGTACCTGCCAGCTGAACTGATTTTCCATGAGGCCACAGAATCATGGAATTCGAAACAACTGTGGGACACATAAGGCCTACGGCTAGAGAAGAGGGTGCGACGGCCCTTCTTGGCAGCTCTCAGGTATTAGATTGGCAAGGCTGTCATATAATCTTGCAGCTTCATTGTCTTCTGTGAAACAAATTCTGGTACAAAACCAGCAACTGTGCAGAAACATTTTGAACTAGTTCTAACTGTTCAACCAACATAGTCCAAAATCAGAACTCTGATATTTACCCCCATGATCAATTATTTTAATTCACCTACTGCATATTGGAACAAAGAACTCTTTCAATAAGCACCTTTTTGCAACAGATAGTGTTTCATGATATTTTTAAAAAGGGTATTTCATAACTCACTTCCTCCTCTTACCAGACTTACTGCATAGAGGTCAGCCACGCAACTTTGAGGATTCCCTAAGCTCAGCATTTCCAAAAGTGCCAGCAGGCATTAGAGCCACGGGAATCTCTGCGTCGTTTCAAGACTTTGAACTTCTACTTCATATTGACTCAGGACTCACAATGTTACCTCTCTCCACAGAACGTGTGATATTAAGTGTTCTGAAAAAAAAAAATTCAGTTTTAAGGAAGATTTTGATTACAGTAAGGCTGAACGGTCTTGTCTTGATTCTTACCCGAGTTTAAACACTTTGATTTCCCAACTGTATTAAAGAGCAATATTATAAAGGCAAAATAAAACCTACTTGACAGTATTTTGGAAAGAATTGTTGCGATAACTTCTCCTTGGTAGTTTTAGTGAGAGGTTTTTTTTCAATGAGAGTTTCTTTTCATGTAAACAGATCTTTTTTCAACAGTTGCGTTCTGAGGCCAGCAAAAAAACATTAAAGATCTTTCAATGGAGCAATATTTTTGCCAGGGACTCCTCTATGTTGATAATTTTCTTTTCCATAACTTATGTAATGACTGTGCAAGAAAATCTTGCTCTGTCTCAGGTTACCCTTTTTCATACCTACACACCTTTCATTAGAAAGCATTAGCTTTGCTACAAGACAATGCAGATAATACCATTACAGTCAGGATCAGGATTCCAGCCTTCCATTACTTTTTTCATAAAGAGCTGTGATTAGCTTCATGTGACTGCACAGAAGACACAAGGCCAAGGTTTTACAGAAGAGGAGTCTGTTTTTCTAGAAATGGGAAGTGAAAAAGAAAAAGAGGTGCCAAAAGATCACCATCAACACAAATATTGCTAAATAGAAGCTATGGACTGCTCCTGGACCCCAAGTCCAGAGAAAACAGCTGGCTCAAAAAAGTCACACTGCTTGGAGCTCATCCCTCTAAAGCAGGTTTGTCTTGGAGAGAACCAGGGAGTGACAGTTAAGTACTGTGAAAGGTCAGATGTTTAGTGACTCAGCTCTCTATAGCTGGCCCACTTTTATTTAGAAGCATAAGTATCACTGGTGAAAACGTGTTATCTCTTTTTGTTCGGAGAAGACATTTGTGGAAAGGCTCCAATCAAGCCTTTTCCATTGTCTCACCAACAAGTGCAAGATCAGTGAAGATTTCGGGACCAGAATCAGAAGATGAGGCCATCATGAACAAAACACACACATGCTAAGGGTATACGGGGATCTCTTTTGCCTGAGGACTAAATGTTAACATTAATTAGTTGTTGTGTTACATAAGCAATTTCCTTCCAAGAAGTCACTCTATACCTTTGGCTTAACCAACTGTGTGTAGCAGCTAAACATTCCCTGTTTGACCACCCTTGAATTCAGCCAAGTTCTTACAGTCTGCGTTGGATCTCCAACCCCCGCAAATAGCAGCATTGGAGCTGCTCCCAGCTAAACATTCAGGTAGAGTGACTGACACTGAATTTCCCACTAGCCCAGCCTGTAGAGGAACCTGCAGGCTGTTAGTTTAAATTTTCTTTCACTAATTTTTCACTAATTTTTCTTTCACAAAGAATTATTATTTTTACTCACTAGCAACAGGACAGCTACAGCCTTTTTTTCTAGACAGGAAGCCATTATATAGAAATCATCTCAGGGAAAGTCTGGGCTCTTTCCTCCTTAAATACAGTAGGTAAGTGAAGGCGTAGATCAGGTGAATGACAACATAATGACCATCTTCAAAGGAGTGAGCATATGCAAAAATGAGATAATGAGATTCATATAGTTATATGAATACATAATGAAATTCATATAATTAGACGGATATAAATATTATATGCATTATAGCATGCATTACCCTGAAGGTGTGCACAACATCTATATAAATATACAAAATGAGGTGCCCACCCCTCTGCCAATCCTCAGTACCACAAGAGAATGTCAATGCCAATAACTATAATTAGTGACAAATTTGATTTAATGAGTGTGTGGATTATCAAATGCTTCCAGCTGCTTTTTTACTCCCTATGAAATAACAGACCCAAGCTTTGTGGATTTTGAAAAAAATTAATTGCCCATAATGACTGCTCAATATACCTGGCATGGCAACACAATCCCTTTTTGTACTCCAGTTACACAAAAAAATGACCCTATGCAACACAGCTGTGGGAACAAGAAGTCAGTGACATTTGTGAATAAGGTACAAATAGTTTAAACATCTTTGGCTTGCTACCATCCCCAACCAGGATAGCCAATTTTTGAAAGCTTTGCATAAGTTCATGAAGGACAATTTAGCTTAAGGAATGGCTTTTGATTTGCCTGTGATGTTGCTCTGGGGCAACTCAAAGCCATCAAGGTCCTTTCTAGGTTAATATAACTGCAAGACAAGGGCAGCTGGGCTTCAGCTATCCATGCCTGTTCCAACATTATTTAGGAGGAACCATTTTGCAAGTCAGACATAACAGCAAGGGCTTAGCCGGAATGTAAATTGTTCTTCTGGGGCCTGCCAGAATTAATAGGAGGAAGATGGGACCTATATTCTTGCTTTGTTCAGTTTCAGGATGATAGAAGGCTTTGTTTCCTTGTTATTGCCTTCCTCTGTAGATGCCAGTGGGAGATCAATGACTAAGATTTGTCCCCTGCTGTTATTTCTTTGTGTCTCAGTTCTCTAGAATGCTCTTTTCTTTCCTCAATTTCTTTAATTTGGTCTGATTTGCTCTCCAGAAGGATATTAATTTAATAAATTTCTGGACTACCTTCTGACTTTGGAGACTTTCTCCTCCACCAGCTTTATCTGTCCATAGCTTTCAAAATACACATATAATAAGCTGCCATCTTTGTCTAGCAAGAATATTCCCAGAAATGGTTGATGCAGTAAAGAGATCATATTCTAAGCAAAATTAGCTAATGATCTTTCTCTAAAGCATCAGTTCTTTCAAAACAATTCTTCAAATTCCTATATGAGCCCTACAAAGGAAACAAGCTTGAGAAAGTGCAAACCAAACATCAGGCACAATACCTAAAACTTTTTCTTCAGATTGCGTTTTTGAATCTAATTATGGCTACAGACCTCCCCTTGACTCCCTCAAGTATTTAAGTGTTTTGCTGCTTTTTGAAATATTGGCAGGTTAGCAGAAATACTGAATGCCCTGTGCTCACTGTTACCACTATGACTTTGGAAAGTCATACCAGTTTACTGATAATGCCATAGTCACTTCAGGGATACAGGTAACCTGCATGGCCACACATTGCTGATAGTGAGGATTTTTCTGTATCAATCAGTTCATGCATGCACTCATATTCCTTCTTTATTTATTCAGAAACTGTCTATTTGATTTGGTGTCTTAAAACAGATAGCTTAATCCACACTGGTGCTGCTTAGTCCATGCTGATTTGTGTTCCTGTTTGCATATAAATTTAATCTTTACAGGACGATTAGCTGTCTGTATCTATAGACAGGCTCCTCAGTGGACAACACTACATTCTCACTAAGCAGGTATGATACAGTGCACAATTAAATATGCCAGACTAAGTTGGAGAGCTATTCATATATAACACTCAGTAATTAGTCTCTCAAGGTTGGCACTAGAACATACACAAGACTCTTCTATCTTCATGTACTAGTAATAATCATATTTGTTCAAAATATTGATGTGAAGCACTTTCTTCATCCTTCCAAATTGCCAGATACCAAAGGCAGCTAATAAATGGGAGCAGTTTGTGGCCAGTGTTTCATATCAAAGCTCTAGGCAGTGCAAGAGGCAAAGCCAGACATTTCCTAAGTGGATTTGAAGAGTTTAAGTATTACTGAACATAAGCTATGAAGAACCCACACTGTCAATATTCTTATTAGCTGCCAGCACATTCCCAAGGATATAGTGATATTGTTTGCTGGAGAGATTTTACCTAAATGAAAATTCCACCCAAATGTCTCTGTCAGAAAGGCAGTCTCTTCTTGGAATTCAGAGTCACCTTCATGGTACTGGAGTGAGCAAGGTTTCTTGGTGCTTTGGGATGGATTTGCATCAGCCTGTTGAGAATACTGTTACCCCATACGTAACCTACTGCACCAAGCCTGATCAACTTCCAATATCACTGAAAACAGCACCATAATACCACCATACTTGGAGTTCCCCAACACTTCTCAATGCTTATATCAAGCTTTCCTATTTTTCCCTTGGATTTTCCCAAAGGCTCCATCCAGGTGAGGAATGAGTAAAATGTCCCATGTAGCAAGGTGCCAAATAGTCACCACACCATCAATAAACTAACTGGGGCATATTTTGTCTTCCTGTTGTCCTTAGGTTCTGATCCTCCTCAAAGGTATCTGTAGCAAGAGCAATCAAAGAAAAGCAACTATGCCCTGGTTTCAGCTGGGATAATTTTCTTCCTAGTAGCTGGCATAGTGCTGTGTTTTGGATTTAGGAGGAGAATAATGCTGATAACACACTGATGTTTTTAGTTGTTGCTAAGTAGTGCTGACACTAGGCAAGGACTTTTTCAGCTTCCCATGTTCTGCTAGGGGCACAAGAAGCTGGGAGGGGGCACAGCCAGGACAGCTGACCCAGCCTGACCAAAGGGCTATTCCATACCATATGGCGTCATGCTCAGTATAGAAACTGGGGGGAGTTGGCCGGGGGGCAGCAATCGCTGCTCGGGGACGGGTTGGGTGTTGGTCAACAAGTAGTGAGCAATTGCATCACTTGCTTTTACTAGATTTTGTTTCTCTCTCTCTTGTTGTTTTCCTTTTCATTACTATTACTTTTATTATTATTATTATTAAATTTCAATTATTAAACCATTCTTATCTCAACCCACAAGTTGTCTTACATTTGCTCTTCCAATACTCTCCCCCATCCCACTGGTGGGGGGCGGGGGCGGTGAGCAAGCAGCTGTGTGGTGCTTGGTTGCCAACTGGGGCTAAACCACGACAACTGTCAAGAGATTGTGTTCTTTACAGGATTAAACAGAAAGATCATGGAAGAGAAATGCTACTTTTCTTTTGAAATTGATTACTACCATAATAAAGCAGGAAAGGGAGAAAATCACTATTTAAGTAAAGGTTTATTACTTCATCTGTGCCTACAAATACTTGCAGTTTTCCAGAAGGTATTGAATATTTTTATATGTGAGAAACTTGCACAGGAAAAAACACCTCTACTAATACTTTCTCTGAAAGGACAGGGAGAGAAAAAGGGAGAAAATCAAGCTCTCTGCACCATATAATTGCAGTATTCCTAAACACACTGAATTTTGTCTAACACACACCCAAACACAAACAAAGGTAGGTTGATAAAATGACTATATTTTTTTCATTCCTTACAGTTATTATTTCAAGAAATCCAGTTTCTAGGCAGCAACATGCTTTTACCATAACCATCCCAATACTTTTATAGTTTTCATTATAGGTAGGGCTGAGCACCAGCTGATTTAAAGAGGATAGTGTGGGTGAACATTTTGGGATCCATGCAAGCACTACACCAGTGATTTATTACTGACACTTCCATACAGCATTTTAACTTCATTGTTTTGGTCCTTTACTGCTTGTTTCCTTGCTATCTCCAAATGTTCTGGCTTTTTCTCAATTCCTCTTTTAAATTTGTGTTATGATTGTTTGTAATGTGCAAGTCTTTGTGTTAAGTCTCTGAAACACTTCTTTCTGTGGATTTCAGAGGAAAATTCTCTGGTTTGGGAAAGGACAGGAGAGGCAGAGAGCACTGTCAGGGGAATTTGCTGCATGTGTAAAGGTGCTGCATTGACAAGTCTCCTGTGGTACCCCCTGGCAGACATTTTCATGTCCTGACTATGTACCCAAGAGTGTCTTTAGCACAAGGTGGTAACTGTCCACACAGCCAGAGGGAGGTGAGTTGAAGAAACAGGCACAGATTCCCTGAAAACTCTAGGCTGAAGTACAGTCAGCAGCAGGCCTGCTAGGATCAGAAGACAACAAGGAGAGAAGAGAAATCTGCAAAAAAACCAGAGAGGGGTCTTGAAGAAAGGTAGTACCTCTACAGAGAGGATGCTACTCCATTGTAGCTTTGCCACAAGCCTTGCAGGACAGACCCCCAGGCAAAATAGATGTTACGGAACAACTCAAAGAAACCATTAGGCGGCTCTGTGCTCTAGGCTTTCTACTAGATGGTGGCCAACATCGTGTTTTCCGATCAATTGCAGTTAAACATTTTCAGTTCCTTTAACTTGTTTCCTTCCGCAGCCTGAAAGAAAACTTTCCAAATGAGCGTTAAAAAGTCATCTCCTTTATATTTTAATGGACAGGGAAAATTTCCGTTTATCTCAGCTTTTGCCCAACCCTGCTGGGACCAGAGTTTGGCAACTTTATAATATGAGAGAAAGGAATAACGATCAGGTGTCAGCATCTGGTGTCAGCAGTGTTGTTTTCTCAGTGAACAATAGGGACATTAGGCACGCATACCACTGGTCTAAAGTGCTTCTTAGGAAACAATGTAAGAGGTCAAAACTAAATCTTCATTTCTACATATTTTTCATCCATTGTCTCAAATAACTGTCTAAAGCCAGTGCTTCATTAACGGAACAAAAGGTGGGCAACACCAGACTGGAAAGGGGAGATGGTCAGTGCTGCTCCTCTAGAAGATTTCTCCTTGGTCTCAGAACTACTTGTTTGGTGAAATTGCCTGATTACTGATGTGAGGAACTGACCACAGCAGTCTAAAATGAGCCCTCCAAAGCCATCAAAACTTGTCTGAGCAGCAGAGGGGGTGAAACGGTAGAGACAAATGGACCCTACTACACCTCATACATTTCCTCCTTCACAGGAAACACCTGGGAAATGCCTCAAATGAATCAGAGGGTGTTCCTCTAAAAAGGTGACACGGTCAATAGCCCAACTTATGTGCCTCTATACCAATGCACACAGCATGGGTAACAAACAGGAGGACTTGGAAGCCATTGTGCAGCTAGCTAGCAAGCTACGATCTAATCGCTATCACTGAAATGTGGTGGAATGAATCACATGACTGGAGCGCTGCAATTGATGGCTATAAAACATTCAGAAGGGACCACCAAGGAACAAGGGGTGAGGGGGTTGCCCTCCACGTAAAAAAATTGATTGACTGCACAGAGCTGCCTTTGAAAAACAATGATGAATAGGTTGAAAGCTTATAAGTAAAAATTAGAGGCCAAGCCAACGAAGGAAACCTTGTGTCTGGTGTTTACTACAGGCTGCCCAATCAAGGGGAGTCTGTTGACAAAGTGTTCTTACTTCATACTTGCAGGATCTGATCCTGCTGGGAGACTTCAATCACCCTGATATCTGCTGGAAAAGCAGCACAGCAAGCTGTAAGCAATCCAGAAAACTTGGAGTGCACCAAGGATAATTTCTTAATCCAGGTGATAGAAAGCCCAAGCAGAGGAGAAGTGTTACTAGACCTGTTGCTTACCAACATGGATGAGCTAATTAGAGGTGTCAAGATTGGCAGCAGCCTGGGCTGCAGTGGTCATGCCCTAGTGAAATTCACAATCTTGAGGTATGCGGGCCAGGTGAAGAGTAGAGTCAGGACACTGCATTTTAGGAGTGCAAACTTTCAGTTGTTTAAGGAATTAGTGGATGGGACCCCCTGGGCAACTCCCCACAGAGATAAGGGAGCTGAACACAGCTGGCCGCTCTTTAAGGACATATTTCTTAGAGCACAAGAGCTCTTAATTCCCATGTACAAGAAATCAGGAAAGGAAGGCAGGAGACCAGAAGGCTGACTAAGAACCTCCTGATCAAACTAAAGTGTNTGAAGAGTAGAGTCAGGACACTGCATTTTAGGAGTGCAAACTTTCAGTTGTTTAAGGAATTAGTAGATGGGACCCCCTGGGCAACTCCCCACAGAGATAAGGGAGCTGAACACAGCTGGCCGCTCTTTAAGGACATATTTCTTAGAGCACAAGAGCTCTTAATTCCCATGTACAAGAAATCAGGAAAGGAAGGCAGGAGACCAGAAGGCTGACTAAGAACCTCCTGATCAAACTAAAGTGTAAGAGGGAAATGCACAGGCAGTGAAACCAGGGACTTGCATCCTGGGAAGAATATAGGGATGCTGCCCAGATGCATAGGGATGGGGTCAGGAAAGGTAAGGCACAGTTGGAGCTGAATTTGGCAGAGGATGAGAAGAGTAAGAAGGGCTTCCACAGGTACATTAGTCAGAAAAAGAATATTAAAGAAAACGTCCCTCCCCCGCCCTGATAAATAAGACAGGAGAACTAGTGAAAACCATCATGGAGAAGATTGAGATACTCAACAAATTTTTTTGCCTCAATTTTCAGTGGTAATCTCTCTTCCCACATCTCTCAAGCCCCTGAACCTCAAGGCAGGGACTGGGGGAATGAAGTCCCTCACATTGAAAGTGAATATCAGACTCAAGCCCACCTGAGGAACCTGAATATACATAAGTCCATGGGACCCAACAAGATGCATCCCAGGGTCCTGAGGGAACTGGCTGATGTAGTTGCCAAGCCACTCTTCATCATATTTGAAAAGTCATGACAATCATGTGAAGTCCTCAGTGACTGAAGAAAGAGCAACTTCACACCCATTTTCAAAAAGGGTAACAAAGAGAACCCTAGGAACTCCTGACCGGTCAGCCTCACCTCTGTGCCCAGTAAGATCATGGAACAGATCCCCCTGGAAGATATGTCAAAACATAGGGAAGACAGCGAGGTAATTAGAGACAGCCAACATGGCTTAACCAAGGGCAAACCATACCCAACTAATCTACTGGCCTTCTACGATGGAATGGTTGCATCAGTGGACGAGGGA
>VZTL01074185.1:0-19246 GCA_013400535.1 Scopus umbretta | reverse complement strand
TTTTTTTTTCCCCCTCTTCCCTCCTCCTTGAAACAAGCCTGTCTCTGCAGATTTGTCTGGAAGAGTGGAAGTTCAGAGCAGGGTTAACCAGGGCCTACTTGGAACAAAGCTAGAAGGAGGGAGGCTGTGAAAAAGCAGCCAGTTTCCTCTTCTCAGAGTCAAGGCATTCAAGGCTTTTGGAAGGCTCCCAGAAGGCAAAGGAGAAATGGAGACCAATCTCATTCTGGACTGACTTGCATACAGGGTTTTTCTTATAATTAAAGGATGTTGCCCTCCAGTCCCATTGTTGTTTGCCTCTGTGAACTTTTACTGTGAATTTTACTTTGAACCCAGTGCTGACTTCATACGTGCTGGGGCTGTGATAGAGAAGTGATCTTAAGTATTTATGAGCTCACCTTCAAATGAATGGGTATGGTTCTCTTTTTTTTTTTTTTACTTTTCTTTTATTTTTCCTTCTCTTTCCCCCCCGCCTCTATGCTTTTTCACTTTCCCGTTGCCTGCTGCATGGACTGAGCTATTGATAGGTAGTGCTTCATGTATGAAGTATGGCATTCAGACTTTTTCTTCTACAAGGACTGAGTTGCCATCTAAGCTCCAGTCCTTCTAAAAAAAGTAAGCTTGTCATGTTAAAGTAAGCTGCTTGTGTTTTGAGCCTAGCCTTATTCTTCTCCATGCTTTGTAATACATGGGCAAGCAAAAAAACCTGTGATTTCTACTTACTAGACTTCTACTTAGGCTTCACTCTACTTCTGTCTTCCCACTGTAGTTTTCAGCTGGTCTGTTTGGCTGGTCTTTTTATCTTACATGATGATAAGAAGACTAGGCAGCCAGCCAGCTGCTGTTGAACTATAATAGAGCCACTGGTATGTACAAAATTTGATTACTGCTGTCAACACCAGAGTGAATAAAAGAGAACACATACTCCAGTCAGGGACCTGCTGAATAAATGGCCTATTGAGTTCAGTAGTAGTAGGAATAAGATCATCTTCTCCTAATGAATAAAGTGGTTTATGGGTAGAGAGTGTGTTAGTGTGTTGAGCTCTTGAGTTGGTTTAAAAACCCCAAAATCCTCTTTTGTCTTCTTTGAAGATTACTTCCCCCAAAAGCTTCCATTTCTCTCTTGCTTATCAGCTCTTGTGGTTCATGCATGGATTTCACACCCAGTACTTCAGATTTTGGCAGAGGCCATAGCTTCATTTTTTAAAAATTCGCTTAAAAAATATTCCTGACATCCAAAAGCCAAGTTCTTTGCAGATAGGTCGTGACATAAAACTAATTAATGTTAATAATCTCCACTTAGGCAAGAGATGCACTATATATTGATATAAAACCAAAAAAAGCCCCCTTCATTAAGTTAATAAATATTCTCAGAGCTAATAAATATTCTCAGTGTATATTCTTATTGAAATGTTCGATTTTCAAAGTAAAACATGCTGTTAGATAACAGTGGTTTCTCTAATGCACATGATATAGTTGCTGATGGCAGGCATAGCTCGAAACCTGAAGTTCTTTGGAAGCTCTCTGGTAAATGGATGCTTTCCCTCAGCCCCTCTGATATCTTCATGTTGAAGTTCAAGAAACTGATGGAGGCTCAGGGGGATTGGTGTTTCTCTAACCGGTCTCACTGGGCCCACACTCTTTTCTTTATTAGGAGTGGGAAACTCGGAAGTGTTGTAACAAGCTAGCTAACTCCTGAAACTTCTGTGTATCCTTCGGTCTTGGTAAGCGTCTGATGGAGTGAGCCTTAATCCATTTGTGTGTGGGCCTTATCTTGGAGTGGCAAGGACCAAGGTGAGATAAGGTATTGGATCAACAGGAGAGCGCTTCTAGGGAATGCAGGCCAGGCTCGTCAAGACCTAAAAAAAGGAAGTGCAGGTGCTGTTGGTAAGACATCTGGTGTACATGTGTGGCTGCTTGCTAATTGTCATGGTATGCTTGGTGAAGTTGGCAGTGTCTTTTTGTTTTGTTCTTGTGAAGTGTTTGGCACAGTAAGATTTATATTTGTATTTGCTGTGGCAAAATATGTAATTGTTGTTTTCTGAAATAAGAATCCTAGCTTTAAAACTGTATTACCTTTTCAAGTTGCTCTTTTTTGTATGGTCCACAGAAATGTTTGGATACAAATGTCTGATTTAGTCCCCTGAATGTATGGTTGTCTTGATTCATGGAAACAAAACTCCTTTTGTGTGTGTCTTTCAGGCTCCAACTTTGAGGAATTCTTAAAATTGGGACCCCCCCCCCCAAAAAAAAAAAAAAAAACCAACAAAACAACAACCAAACAAAAAACAAAGTAAGACCAACTCCTGCCACCAATAAAATTTAAAGAAAAATCTTATCTTGATTTCCACTCCCCCTGCCCAATAGTGTCCATCTGGTGTGCAACACAGTAAATGTTCCCAACTGAGTATTAATGAAAAGAGGAGAGCTGTATTTAGAACAGTTGTCTGATAGTATAATACAATGAGACAGACAAATCAAATAGCATCTGTCTTTCTGCTTTTGAAACCAATTTTCTTGTGTAGAGCTCCTCTCTGGTCATAGTGCCTGTACTTCTATGTTACAGTTAATCTCCTTTTGCATTACTTTTTTATGACTATTGGAATTCTGTACAGTTCGGCATCCTAAAGCACGTAATCTGGAATCACATGTCTTTCATAACTGCAGAATTCGGAGTCCTCTCAATTTGACTATAAAGTTGGCAACGCTGTGTTGAAGGTCAAGGGATTGGATTCGCCTCTGTGTTGGTGGTAAAAACAGTTTAAAGACCCACTTGTAAAAGGACTCTGATGCTATCGGAGCCTTGTATTATTAACCTTCTGCTTTACTGGGCTGTGGTCTGTCTTGTTTGGAATTGCTGCACAGTGAAAATGGCATGCCTAATCAGAGTTTGTAATTTTTGACATGGAAGTTTATTTGTAGAATTTCCTTTTTATGCTGAAATCTTGTGTTAAATTTTTCTTGTGCTCTTTTGAAAGGTCATTAAAAGATGTGAGTGCTCACCTTACAGAGTTGTTCTGGTTTCATATTCTATCGAACGTGTGGAAAAAGTGTTATGGTAATACTGCAAGCTTTTTTACAAAGTAAATGCTAAAAATATTTAGGATTTTTAAAGTGAGTATAGTATTTGACCAGAGAGGTTGATTTGAACAGGAAAAGAAATTTGCCACCTTCTTTCCTGTTTCCAGTATGTAGAATTTAACTTGTTGGTACTTGGAAGCTGGAGTGTCCTGCTTTCATAAGGAGCACCAAGCAGTGTGTTCCTCCGGTTTTTAAAGAGGGGGGGAAAAAAAAAGTAATCTTGATTAGCTTGAAGTCTGTTACTTGTTTACGTGCAGTATTTTAAAAGGTTTGTTTCCTGAATGGTTTTGTCAGCCACTGCATAGCTGAATGTGTCGAACCCTCTGAGGAAAACCAGTGCTTCCCTCCCCCTCGAATCCCGGCATGCAGTTCTTGCACGGGTATTAGCGTGTACTTCCTCTGCATCTTCACTTTCCTGTTTTTCAAAGAGTGAGCTTGATCATGAGCGTTCAAACAGCCAAAAAAGTTGTGTGGAAAAAGTACAAGGTTGCTGCGCCTCTGGATAGCGGCAGGCAGACCTGTTACCCTCTGCTGGGTAAGTGCGTGCTTACCTGTGTTTTCAAGGCCGTGGTGGATAAAAGGATCCAGCCGTGTGGGTCTGGTTTTATCTTCTACACCTGAAGCAAGCTGCTTTTCTTAACTTTGTCCGAGTTTGCTGACTCTAACGGGAGCAGGTTGTGGAAGGCATGGCAGGACACGGTCCCAGGGAAAGGCTGTTTTCTGTGGCGCTGCTCCATTGCAAGCGCTGCGCGAGCCCTGGCTGAGTCACACCTGCAGCCGCGAGATCCTCTTGGTAGCGCTTGTGTGGCGGGCTTCCTTTTCACCTACAACGTGTTAACTTTTTCATGGCGTAGGTTTTATTGCTGTTCTGTCTGATCGCAAGTCTTAATGCCCGCAATTTTCTTAAACTACGCATTAAGTTATGGCGATTTTGGTGTGTTACTGTGTTTTTATTCTCTGCAGTTCTGCTTACTGTGTCTTCTGGGACTTTTGATTGTATATGCTTACAACAGCACCTTCACCCCTCAGACTCTTCCCCCTCCGAGGGGGAAGAGAAAATGTTTCTCTTTCCTTTTCTTTCTGCCATCCTTTCCCACCTGTCCTAACTGAAATTTCACCGATTGACTATTCTGCTGGTTTTGTGACCAGGGCCAAATAAGCTAGATTGTCACAGTAAAGGCAATTTGAGGTTTCCTAGTACCTGTGAATACGCTGTTTAGATACAGTTATTGCCAGATGGAGGCTGATTATTTTGTGAATTGGTGTCAGAACTTCATAGATGCAGAACCTGCTGATCAATAGAGAATTTGGTTCATTTCACTTGACTTTTGATGTAGGCTTTTTTGATACAAAGCTGGAGTCTGAATATGGGTTTTTAGAAAGAGAAACGAAAATCCTCTTAGGATGTAGCAGTGTAATGGCTAACTTCAGAATAAAATGATGGGCTGGGACTCTGCTCTCATGTATGTTTGCTTCTAGAACAAGAACAATGAAGTGGATTTGGATATACGCCAGCGTGGTTGAGAGCAGGAACTTTTCCTTTATGGCCCAGTCTGAACTCTGTTAAAACAGAAAAAAGTCAAGAAAACTCAGTAATGTGAGTGGAATTGCTTTTGACTGACTCTGGAGAGCTCACTAAATTACAGGATGAAGAGATCTGGTGTTCTTAAAAATCTGTATGTATTCAACCTGCTTATGAGGTACAGCTGCTGTTGATCACTCCTGGAAAATTTGAAGTAGGAGAAAATCAGTTTGCTTTGTTTTTAACCTGGGTCATTGTTCAGTGAAAATGTTTGTTCTGGCTCTGTATGTATTGGTGTGGGGGTTTTTTTTAGGACTATTTCTTGGATTTTTTTCATTTCTTCTTCTATTGTTAGTATTCTTAGAAAAGCATAAACTTGGGGCCAGTGTTGTAACCAGCCATGCAATTAACTGATGAACACTGCAGTTGCAAAACCTCCAAAATGTTCATCTGTGGGATAATAGGGGGTCAATCTCTTTTGAAGTTTTCTGTCTCAGTCCTCAGGTGTTTTTAATGTGCAAGTGCAGGTGTGTGTACACAGATAATATTTGGTGGTGATTATGTGTCTGCGGATGACTATTCTGGTACCTGCCCTAACTGGGGCTAGGCTAAGGTGTAAATCTCCTAGTTGAGTAGCAGCTATTTGATTGCTCAGGTGCTTTATATGATTGAGCAGAGTGCTTAGTTAAGACCTTAACTTAAGGCCTGTTTAAGTCCCTATGAGCTGAAAACCCTCTGTTTTTAAAAGCATGTATGTCATGGCTGATATATTGCAATTATAATTTTTCTTAACCAAGCAGGAGTTTTCCAGGAAATTCCTTGCACTACAATGTTCCTAACTTTTCATAAAGTGTAGGACTGTAGATTTGCCTTCTAGGAGCATGACAGTCTCAAATTCACTGTCATCTGCTTACTCAGAGCAAAAAAAATCTGAAAAAGGTAGAAGGTGAGAGGTATGGAAGGGAAAACAGAGGAGAGAGAAACTGAAAGTAAAAGAAATTAAATCAGGGTGGGGAAAGCCTTTCTCTGTTTGAGAGGACAGAATTTTCAATGATGCAGTACAGGAAATATTCAAGCAGGAAAAAATGGATGGAAAATTTGGGAGGCATATGTGTGTGTAATTGTTTCTTCTTCATGTCCTTCACTTTTCACACAAATTCAGAATGTAAATAACAGGGAGAATTTGAGAAGTTTAGGAAGCACCTTGTGTGCAGCTCTCTGGCTAGAAGGTGTAGGGGTGATTTATTCACCTGTAAATGCTGCAGTGTTGGCAGAGGTACAGCAGTGGTTTTGCTGGTTGGCTGCTTCTTGTGAGAATTGGTGGGGGCTGGAGGAAGGGAGGTTGGAGCTCATATCTGATAAAGTATGTGAATGTAAATGAATTAGTTTAGGTCAAGCCAAAATGGATAAGACTTTTCTGTCCTCTGAAGCCTAAACATGAGCATGTTTAGTCAGAGATTGGTTCATGGCCTACAACATACTAAATAATTTAGCTCACCTAGTGGGATGTCCTTCTTTAGAAATGTCTGATCTCTACCTTTGAAGCTCTCGAGTCAGTGGTAAGTGCTGGGAGTGTGGTGGCACTGGTAGGCTGCCTGGTGCCTAATTGGAGCCAAAGCTGAATCTTTGTCTAGGAGGGGAAAAAAAGGATCTTGTACTTTCTTCACCTGTTCAAACAAATGGGCTCTTTTGTTCGTTGCTGTTCCATGTCATAGAATCATAGAATTATTAAGGTTGGAAAAGACCTCTGAGATCATCTAGTCCAACCATCAACCCAACAACACCATGTCCACTAAACCATGTCCTGGAGTGTCACGTCCACACGTTTTTTGAACACCTCCAGGGATGGGGACTCCACCACCTCCCTAATATCCAATCTAAACCTCCCCTGGTGCAACTTGAGGCCATTACCCCTTGTCCTATCACTGGTTACTTGGGTGAAGAGACCAACACCCTCCTCACTACACCCTCCTTTCAGGAAGTTGTAGAGAGCGATAAGGTCTCCCCTCAGCCTCCTCTTCTCCAGACTAAACAACCCCAGTTCCCTCAGCCACTCCTCACAAGATTGTTCTCCAGGCCCTTCACCAGCTTTGTTGCCCTTCTCTGGACATGCTCNTTTTTTTTTTCATACGGTTGTCAACAAAAGCAGAAGAGATCAATTTACATTTTATTGTGTGAGCTAGTACTTGTGCAGCCCCCACTCCAGTGATTAAAAGGAGTGGTGGGTTTTTTAATAGAAGTAGGAATTAATGGCAATGACATGACTGAGGCATTTTACAAACTGATAGTTTGACAGCGTATCTCTTGAAACCCTGCGTTTAGCTTCTGTTCCCATTGGGGTCGCCCTTCTTGCTCAGCCTGCCTTTGGAAACCCCGGGAGCGCTCGCCTACAAATGAAAAGCTTCCTTTCAGGTGGGAAGGAATTTATCTGTGTTCCCACAAGATATATGCACTGATAGCAGCTTGAAATTATTTAGTCATGAGACCACAAGCTGTTACAATAGTAAAAATAATATTTACTGTATTGTTCATGTTACTCTACGTAGTTGTGAGGCCCTGGGTTGGTTGGTTTGCCTAGTAGAGCTGTGCTGGACCTCAAATCTGTTTGATTTGAATCAGCTCTGGCTTTTAAACACATGAGAATGGTGTATTTCCTTTTTGGCAGCAGGTGGTGAAGGATGTGTTCTGAAATACAGGATAGTTGTAGATGAAATTCAGAAGAACAGTAATTACATAGTATTACATAGTTGCCCTTTGAGTCTTCATGTGAACTGTTTTTCAGCTTCTGAAGGACTTTTTTTTTTAAACTCTTCAGATGTATATTAAAGTATTAGATGCACATGCATACGGAGAAAGTGGAAAATATTTTTCTGCTGTCTTGTAGTACAGTCCCTGGGGTAAATTGCAGGGGACTCTTTGGCTGCTGGCTGCAGGCCGTGCCCCTCTGCGTTGTGTCGGATGGAGTGGTGCCTGTGACTCACTTCTGCCGGATGGAGAAACCATGTTCCCTCTGGCCGGTGAATAATCTGCTGCTAGTTCACTTTTATGTTTTCACTGAAATGTTCTGACCCTTAACTGGAGTGCTCCATATGCTTCCTGCCCTCGTCCCTGATGAATAGGGCAGGAATTGGCAGGAGCGTGGTCTGCTATGTGACCTAATTTGTGTGGCGTCTGGGTGGAGCGCGCTCTAATCTTCACTGGCTGAGGGCTTGAGAAAGCGAACTGCGGTAATTCCCGGGTGATCCTTCCAGTGGGTAAAAAGTGTGCTTGTGCTGCAGGGGAAGGTGATGCCTTGCACTCCGACTCTTGTTACGTGCTGAGATGAGTTTCTATCTAAGCGTTCAGAAAAGCGGCAAACAAATGGTTCAAGGGTTCTCTGCAGAAATTCGGAAATGTGGTGGCCGACTTCTGCGCTGTGCGGGGTGACAGTCAACAGTTTTCCCCTTGTGTCTGCCCGGATCAAACCTGGCACGCAGCAGTGTACGCTGACAGCTTTTTGTAATATTTGACAGTTAAAAGAGCATTTAGTATCGCTTGTGCAGATGGAAGCAGGATGGTTGTATCTGTCTTGCTAAATATCACTACAGTGTGGATTTTGCACTACAGTTATGAAATAACTATTTTTTTTTTATTGAGATAAAATATTGTTCAGGCTTGCTTAACTGTTCTGGGTCTAATTAACTTGAATTACGGCCTGAGATACATGAACTTATGGTATATAGATGCAGTGTTCTGTTATACATCTGGAATACAAAGAGGTCTGGGCAGCTACTGAAGCCATGACCATGTCAAAAATCATGTTTTTAACTGTTGTTCTGGTAAAGTGGCTAACAGGGGGAGTGCATCAAGTTTTTTAGCTGTGAGGCTAACTTCATAAAGAAATAGCATTTGAGGACCAGGCAGGTCCCTTTCGTGCCCATCCCCTCTTGTGCTGGCGACTGGTTCCAGCCCAGCACTTTTGCAGGGTTGACCCTCCGCTGTGTGTCTGTCCCCCCACACCCGGGCTTCAGGACTGACTGCTTCGGGTCAAAAGAGAACCGTGCTGGGTTTAATATTGCTTTTTTTTTTTCTCTCAGCTATACTTTTCCTCTACTAGTAATTGTACAGCTCAATCATTTTAAGCTTTAGATTATCTTAAAAGGTTCTTAACTAGTTTAATATCTCATAATGCGATATATTTTTAAAGCAATTCATAAACCACTCTGTGCAGACCATTGAAATGAGCTTCTGCTCCCAGCACAGCTATAGTAAAATCAATATTTACTTGTCCTGTGTGACCTAAGTCTTTTTTATATATAAGGAAACATTTATTTTCATTGCTGCTTTTAAGGTAGCAGAGAGATAGTGAAGTTGATAATTTCAGAATGTAGAACAATAGATCCCCTCTAGGAAAGCTACTTTCTCTCTTGTATGTACAGTCCATATACAGATTTTTTTGTGAAATTTATATCAGGCACACCCCTTTCTAAAAAGTTACTTGCTAACAGTTAGTTCTCTACTTCTAACCCAGAAAGCAAATAAATAAGATTATGATATTTTTAGTTGCTGAAATACATATAAACTTGGAATTGAATATTTGAAAACTAATCTGTATAACTAAATAACATCCATTTTATTTTCTCTGTTTTTCTGCAATGTAGGTCTTGCATTATATTTTTTGATCAAACAATGTGTTACTAATTCTTGTTGTAGTTCTCCTTTCAGTGAGTAAGTTTTAAGCTTCAGCTTGCTGATGGCAAATTGAGATTGAAGGTAATATACTGGGATTCTTAGCACTCTGTAAAAGAAAGGCAGAAAATGCCGTCACTTATGTCTCACCATCATTCTTATATCTGTTGCCTTGAAATCTCATGCAAGCCTTCCTTATCTAATCTAGAAGTAACTCCAGTAGCTTTAAAAAAAAAATAAAAAAAAATTGTTCCAAGTGTGAGTTACACAGATAACTTTCTTGTGGGGACATGCCTCAACCTTTTGTTTAGTAATCTTGAATAGGGTCTCCCACATGATCAAGCTCATTTTTCAGCTTAATAAAAATGAGAGAAAATGTTATTGAAGAACTTCAGTATCAAATGATGACTTACACAGATAGTGTACTCTGCAGTAGTAAGCAAGCAGTAAATGCACCAGACAAGTAAATGCATCAGACAAGTATTTTATCCTTTTTGGTTTTGACCTGTGGACAGAACTGATTATATAAAAGTTAATGTTAGCAGCAAGAGTTGCAAATGCTGATACCTAGACAGGATTAAACCAATTGCAGTATACCTCTCTTATATTTTGTTTTTAGTTAATTCTGATGTAGTTTCATTCCTATCTTTAATATAGTCAAGTGATATATTCTTAAAAATGATCAAACAATCTGTTCTTGTTTGAATGTACAGCAACAGCCTCCCAACTCCTATTGGGAGTAACTTATGCATCAGTAAGTAATGGGCGGGGGGGAGAAGTGCTTGTTTTAATCAAGTAATTTTATTCCTTTTGCAATTGAAAGAGAAACAAAGATATTGCTGATGATGCAAGAAATGTTATCCTTCTGATATTTCATTTTGGCAATGGATGAATATCAGAAAACAGTACTGTTTAATTCATTGTTAGAATTGAATAATTTATATGAGTTGTGGTGTGCCATGCTATAACACAATTTTCTTGTATGCAGAGCATCAGTCTTGTTTCTCTGGTTTGGTTTTTTGTGTGTTTGTTGTTTGGTTTTGTGTTGTTTTTTAATATTAATAAAAATAGCTTCAAGAGTGTTGTCCTCAGGAGTTGAGCTGGAATTACTTTATAATCAGGAAAACTAGTTTGGTCTTTTTTCTGACATTCTTCCTTGCTATGGGGAAACATTTTTCAGTATAAATTGCAGTAAGTATGCCTGATTACAGTTAATATTGTCTTTATTAACTCTGCAAGACAGTTTTGCTGTTTAGCCCCTGCGGTGGGTTGACCTTAGCTGGCTGTCAGATGCCTACCCAGCTGCTCTCTCACTCCCCTTCCTCAACAGGACAGGAGGAGAAAATAAGATGGAAAAGCTTGTGGGTTGAGACAAGGACAGGGATCTCACTCACCAATTACAATCATGGGCAAAGCAGGCTTGGCTGAGGGGAAAATGGTTTAAATTTATTGACAATTAAAATCAAATGGGATGGTGAGAAACAAAGACAAAAACTAAACCACCTTCTCCCTACCTCTCCCCTTCTCAGGCTCAACTTTACTCTTTCACTACTGAATTCTTGCTCTCTTCCCCCAGCAGGAATGAAAAAGCCTGCTTATTTAAATTATGTCTTCAAATAGAATTGTTTTTTTTATTTGCGACAAAAGCTGGCTTTTCTTGGCAGACGCGTGCCGTCAGCCCTGAGCAAGAGCATGAGCTGAAAAAACCTGTGGCCCAAAAATTTCCAGATGGTAAAAATGGATTCTTTATCTGAAACAAACTTTCTAACTGAAAATAATTCAAAATATAATTTACAAAATATGCTAATGCTTGTAGGAGCAAGGTTTGGCTGACGATGCTTCCTTGTACTTCCCTTTATTGTGTGTGACTCTAAAACCAACACAAACGAAACCCATGTTGAGGCAAGCAGACTTGTATTAAATATTCACAGCATCTTGGAAACAGTCCTGATCAGCTGCTAAGCCAGTGCAATGTTCTGTTGTTCTGTGTGTAAACACTACTCCGTTGTCTTTAATGGCATCAATAGCCAGCATAAGCAGTGGATGCTTTCTAGCCCCTTTTGCTGATCTCTTGGCATCGCATTCCTTATTCCTGTTCACTGCCCTTGTCTCCTGTCCCCTCTGCAGCATGAACAAAACTGCATGCCTGGAAACTAGTGCTTTCCACAGTGATAGGGGATAGGTCAAGACACAGTGACAAAATTCACATGTCCTAATAACATTGTCCAAGTGAATATCCTTGAACATCATACGCAGCAGAGTCATCACAGGTAAATATTTAGCTATTATTTTGACAGTGTTAAGGCGTTCTTTATCTGTAAGGTTGGAGACTGTTTGGCTAGCCTAAAAAATTCACTGTAGCTATTTGGGGGAAAAAAACCCTGAAGACCCACCACCAAAAACCAACAATGGAACCAAACATTATTCAAGAGTGTACACTTGAATTATCAGTGTCTGGAGGGGTAAGTTTTCTTCATCAGGTCAGTAGCTTAGCATGCAGTCCTGCTGCAGCCACTGATCCCAGTTCAATTAAAAAATGGATGTGGCGCTACGAATAAATCTGTAGCCCTTTTGTTTTTCATAGTGTAGTCCGTGGGAGCAGAGCAAAGTTGGTGCTAGAGTTGGTAAAATCCCTGTAAAATGGCTCAGACAGCCTGCAAAACAACAGGTGTTGTGGGAAATGTTTTACTGGCATAGCAGTAGCTCTTGAAGACTTTTGAGGCAACTAGTTTGTCTCTGATTGACTTGTTTTATTGTTGGCCGCTTTACAGTGGAAGAGTGCTCTCTCCTGTCTAATAAATCATGGAAGCTTTTTTCTTGTTTCTCTGCCTTTGTATATTCATTCTCCTGTCATGTTCTTGTACCAGCATAAGTGAATTATTGAGCCTTCACCTTTGCAAGAAAGAAACCAAATATACAGTGGAGGATGAGTTAAAACATAAAGATCCAAAATGCTAACTTACGTCGTCAAGCAAATGTCTTTTTTGGGGAGGGAGAAAGCTCCTTGGTATAGCTAAGTGATGCGGTGTGTGCTTTTAACTTTGCTCAAGTAGGATATTGTTAATAGTGTGGTGGGGTCTTTGTGTGTGACTGTCATCTTTCCTCCTTTTCTGTTATGTGTAAATACCTCTTTGAAGTTCTTTGATAAATCTCTTCAATTTCTCAGAATCTTGTTTCATCTCCTCCTTCTTAATGTTACTATAATATGACATTTCTGTATTTATCTCTTAGCTCTAAAATTTTAGAGTTATCTGGCTTCTGTCCCCATCTTTCTCCCTCCCCAAATTCCTTTCTGCTATCCCATGGTTTGGAGATTGACATGATCCAGATGATGATCTTGTGTCACAGGGTTGGAGATGATTAATACAAACATCCATGTTTCGTCCCTCACTCTTAATTTTTTTTTTTAATTCTTTTCCCTCTCCCAAGAAGGAGTGTCCTCATGTACTGCTTTATTCTATGGCTTCTTTCACCCTGCTAAAAGTAGAGAATAAAAGGTAGAAATTAATTCTTTTCTGGAAGATCTCCATGTTTTTTCCATAATGTTCATGTCCAGGAGGTGCAGGTAGTACAGCTTGGCAGCTGGAGTTCTGGGTCATCTTCTAATGCTTCCTTACTGAGCCCAAATGCCATTCTGCATTTGAAGGGTGAGAAGGCTGGTAGTCACCCTTTGTGGCTGTTCCTGTCTACAGCCACGTAAAGACTTGAGGAATAATAGTGACGCTTGTGACATGAATAGAAAGAGTGGAACAATGTGACTCTGATTATAGACAAGACTAAAGCTTCTGAGCTTCTATTTGTTTAGTCTTTGGCAAGTTGTTATTTTTTTTCCATTGTATACTTATCTCTGCAGGACTGGAGATGAGCCTCTTGCATGTAGATGGTTGTAATTAAATGCACCAAAATTCAAAGTAGTATAATAGGTTGCTAAATCAGCTCTTAGTCATGCCAATTCTTTTGAGAGCAAAAATCTTCAGATATATTCCTTTTCTAGCCTCCTTAGATGTCTTATCTTTGGCACTCTGGTGAGCCCTTTATACTCTTTTCACTCATTTTTCACTTACCTAAAAAAATTGGGGATTCTGTTTTTGAATAAACGGAAGTCTGCGTGACTGGCTTCACAAGAAGACTTTTGCCAGTTCATAGCTGGCCTGAAAAGATGCTGGAGGATGAAGTCAGGAAGCGATATTCTAGCCCCATACTGCCTTTTTAGCAGTTCCAGAGCCCTTGTTAGCTGGACTGTGTAACTTTGAGGGGGGTGATAGCAATATTTAGTAGAATAACTGTATAAAGAAGGGAAGACTGTGTAGTATCTGGTCACTTGAGTTATCCTTCAAATGTGAATTTTCATTTCCAAGCATATTGAACAGTGATAATGTTTTTTTTATGCTGTTTGAGGAAGTAGCAGGTAGGTAGGTGACTGTGATATTTAAAATGCATTTGGTCCTGCTGCACCAGCTCAGACATGCATGTGGTTGCAGGAATTCTTTCCTTGCCACTTTGATGTGGTAGGCTTCATGGATACTTGGGTTTTGTAAATGATCCTACTTCTGCCACAGGTTGGTTATATGTGTCAGCAGTGGACAATCTGAAATACGAACAGTGTATTGCAACTGCTCTGTGATGCTTCAGACAGCCGTGTGCATGAGTTGCTATGCCCTTCCATACATACATTGCCACTACTGTTTCCCATTTCCTTTGCAACTTAAAGTTTTATTTCCTTTGTAGTACTACTGCTTTGCTTGTGTGTTCTGGTTAACAAAATATTCTAACTTTTAAAGAGTAGCCTTAATATAGCAGTAGTGCGGAAAATCAGAAGTGGTAGGTGACATCAAATTAAATTAGAGATCTTCAGAGATGAAGATCTAGTCCATGTTATGCGAGTTAAACTTCTTATATCATTGTGTTGTGGATGACGAAGTTTGTGGTGTTTCTTAAAAACTAAGTGGTTTTGTGATTTAGTTTTAGGGAGTGCTGTCCAAAGGAACAAACAGCTGTAGAAAAATCTCGGAATAGCTGTTTAATATCAAGCTGTTTAAGGTTTTCAACGGTATTCACATTACAATGGTTTAAGATGATACGTGAAAGCAGAACAACTTAAAAGACCTGTGTAGGTGGGAAATGGAGTCTGACTGAATTACAGGCATGAAAACATTAAGTGTCACAAGTATTTGGCAATTACAAAGCAGCCGGACACTAGCTGACTTTTTGAACATCTCATGTGTCATGTCCTCCTCTGCTTGTCTTTGAAGGCAGAAGTGCTAACCATCCCCAGCCAGTTTAATCACCTAGTTGTTGCCCAATATGTATATCTGTGTGTTGCTGCAAATTCACATTGCTGCCAGATTAAGTAGGATTAAGAGAAAATGCCTACCACTAAACTAAAGAAGCTGCAGAGTATTTCAGATTCATTGTGCTGCCCTGCTGAATTTAGGCAGGGGAAGAAACCTTGGTGAAAGGCTAATTCAGGGCTAATACGTACTTAGTCAAGGTTCTCTGACCTCTTACTGCAGTAAGAACACATGGAGAATGACCAGAGAGAGCTGCTATGTGTGTGGTGTGGTGGTTTTTTTGTTTGTTTGGGTTTTTTTGTCAAGATGGCAGTGTGTGGTGCTCTTGGAACTGGTCAGGAGGCAACTCAGAGTGCATCTGCAAAATAAAAAGTAACATGTCACAGCTTCTAGCATATTTTATCAATCTTACCGCTCTTAGGTTTGCCTTGTGTGATGCAGATAAGACTGGCAGAAGTACTGAAGTTCCTTGTGATAGTTAAGAATGCAGATTGTTGAAAGTAAACTTTTTTGCTCTACATTTGTAGAAAAGGATCTAGAATTGAGTTAAAAGTACTTTCTAGATGCATTTGACACTTTTTCCCCCACATCTAGTTTGTAGTATATAAACGTAGAGATTCAAAGGCGAATCATGTGAGGACTACAGTGTCTTTAGGAGATTAACTGTGATTTCTATTTTGTAGTTGTATTTCACCCTGTTCATACCACTTGTTCTTTGTGATGGTCATGTTATTTTAATGTTTCAGAAATAATAATCTTCCTTTCATAACTTCCATTAAGGTGTTACTTCTGTTTGTATAACCTGAAGAGTGTGACATGGATTGCTTTTTTTTTTTTTTACTGTGGAGTTGTGTAGTTTGCCTTAAGTTAAGCACATCATTTTATTGAGACTTTGAAATTTGAAATTCTTGTAAACGTGTATGAAGGTAACTTGTTATAGTCACGTTCTCACTTAAAGCAGTATAAATACGCATTAAACAGAAAATAAGTTTCTCTTAACCCCATTGGGGAACCACGTAAGAGAGTTTTGCTCTTCTTTGATAAAGAGCCAGTCTTTTTGTGTGCTTCTGGGATTGCATCCCTGCCTTATCCCCATGTCCTTTCTCTCCCTCATTTGACCCTTCATGTCTGAGCGATTACATGTTAATCCAGACCCTTCGTAACCTGTTTGAACATGTTGGAACAGTTGGGCTTTGCTTCACCAGAGCTGGCTGGCACTTGGGAAAACTTATGTGGGCAGGCCTGAAGAAACTAATGTGTGGCTGGCTCTTGGGAGAGCTGGGGATGTGCAGATAAAGTGCTAACAGCCAACCTCAGACTGGGATGTCGTACTGAACCCTGCCTTTCAGCATGGCTCTTGTTCTAGCTGTGCTTACATCATTTATTTCTTTCAGGAGACTTGGGGAAATACTTGTTCAATATTAATTGTTTGTAGTAAGAAACAGTATTTGATGCTACTTGCGAATAATTTTTCTTTGTGGTGTGAGGGTGTGAAAGCCTTGGAATAAATTCCCCCTTGCATTAGGTGATCCAGCAATGGTGATCTTGTCCTGGCTCCTTCTGGGGTGAGGGTTAAGTGCTGATCTTACTTTTAATCTAGTATGACACTGGAAAGGCATAAGTATTTTGATTAAAATAGCTTAGCCCAAATGCTCTGAGTTTCAAGATATACCTTTGAATTGAGGAAAATATCATTTTGTATTGCATCAAATGCTTTTGTCTGCTACAGACGTTGTACTTTGTGTTTTGCTTTTGCTCTGCTGTATAGCATCCCTTTCTTACTGGCAGAAAGACTTGATCTGCCATGTAGTTAGAATCTTTTCCTCAAAATTAGTGAATTAAGCCAGCAAAAGCTCCTCTCTGACACAGCCTTGGCTGTGCCAGAGGAGGTTTTGTTATTAGTGATGTCCAAGCACATTTTTCATATACTGAGCCAATGTAGTTGTGCCAGTAAAACTCAGTAGTATAAGTCTGTGTTTATATGCTGACTTATGCCCATTGGTGGTAGTAACTTTTTTCAGACTAAACCTCAGAGTGGTTCTTCCTGTACTGTAAGCTAGTTTTCATTTTAGAGGTCATTGAAAGATACAAAGGCCTTCTGTATGGGGGGGGGGGAAATTCATAAGCACTTGGGTTTAAAACATTGCTATCTAGTTAAGTTCAAGTTGCATCACAGGTCTGTTTTTAAAAGGTCTTCAACACTGAACCAAGCTAGCCTCTTAATAAATTCTGTGTTGGCAGTTTCAACATTGAAATTGGTCTGATGAGCTGGTTTATGCTACTTGTATCTCTTCAACCTGGGTGCTTGGATTCACAGTTCCTGTTGGATTTAGCAGTGGTTGCTCAGGGGAGCCGGTTACCATAAGGAGGGCTGTGCTGGGTTTAGCCTGGCGCGGTGCCTGTGGTGGTGTCCACAGCTAGATACCATGTGCTTATACTTCTTCCATGAACACATCTTCAGTGGTGCTTCCCCTAATATACCTTGCTTTCCAATGGACTGCAGTTCAGGGATTTCTTCAGCCATAAATTTTATCCATCTTTTTGTGGACTCTTAATTCCATAAGCTCATCTCTGCTTTTTTTTAAGCTCATTTATACTAGTGCCCTCACTTGTATTGCTTTCACTGGTGGTTACTGTCATTAATTTTGGTACTCAGGCTAGCAATATTTAGGCTGCAAACTCCAACCTCGCTGTGGCATAGACACCATCTGCTTTGCTTCAGGGACATTGCCCTTCTGCAAAACAAAGTTGGGGACTTGAAGCTCTTGAGCCACCTCAGCTGGGCAGCTGTTTGCTGGGCAAGGGCTGTGAATCCTTAGCCCGTATGGTGCCCATCTCCTTAGCATCGGGAAGGTGTGCAAGAACGCTTCCCAAAAATGTACCCAGGACAGGATTACACATGTGACTATGATCTACTGGAGTTGTTTCTGGAGGCAGCAGTAATAATCTGACTTGTAATTAAAAAAAATTGAGTGTGTCTTTTTTTTTTAATCTCAAGAAATGGACTTGCCTTTCATTTAACCTTCCTCACTAGGGATGGGTGACAGTACAAGCCACTTAACATACTTTGGGCAGGTTGCGTGAAGCTAAAAGCAGGTTAATTTATGGTAATAGTTTCTGTAGTGAACTTGCTGCAGTGTTTTATGGATAGAAATGAGAGTATTTGGTGTGGTTTGCACTAACGAATACTTTGGATTTAAATTCTTTGGTCATCCTATTAATTCTTTTTGCTTCCTTCTCCTTTATGTTTAGAGCTCCACTACACCAAGTGAATTTTATGGGCTTCCTTTAAACTTCTTACATTTCAGGTTTCATCTTAGTAATTACAAAGGTTAATAGTCTGAGGTAAATAATTTACAGGCATTAGCATGGCTCTGATTCTTGACAAAATAATGGAATAGCTAATGAAGCCCAGACTTAGACTGTCTGGAAGCAAAATAAACAGATTATGCTTTGTTAAACTTTATTTGTCTACTTGATTTCTTTAAAGACTGGGCTCGTCTTTGTTGCTGAGGTCAGTATGAAGCAGTTTGAGTTGAAGAATACTTTATATTTGGGGTTTGCTTCCCCTCTGCTTCTGCCTTCCAAATGTTGCCTGCCCAGCGATTCGTAAGAGTGATGTGACTTGGTGTGAGTCTTGGTTGTGAGGAATTGTAATGTGTTAGTCTATGGTTATAAGCTGGCCACAGAAAAGTGTAGAAGCTTTCCAGTACATAGTCTGTTAAGTGAAATTGTGGTAGTGAACAGCTTTCCAGCAAGTGACTTGATGTGCTTTAGATGCTGGCAACTTTGTGAACCAGGAGCTTGCCTCCTTTCTCCTTCATTCCTTTTCTTTACTATGAGCATGTTGCATTTCTTGGACATGCTCCCATCTACTCAGCGCTGGTGAGGCCACACCTGGAGTACTTGGTACAGTTCTGGGCTCGCCAGTACAGGAAAGATGTGTGAACATACTGGAGTGAGGCCAGGGGAGGACCACTAAGATGATGAAGGGACTGGAGCATCTCTTCTATGAGGAAAGGCTGAGAGAGCTGGGACTGTTCAGCCTGGAGAAGAGAAGGATCAGGGGGATGCTACCAACATTTATAAATACCTGAAGGGAAGGTGCAAGAGGATGGAGCCAGGCTCTTCTGACCAGTGCCTAGTGACAGGACAAGAGGCAATGGGCACAAACTGAAACACGGGAGATTCCACTCATATTTAAAACACTGGCATAGGTTGCCCAGAGAGGTTGTGGCATCTCCATCCTTGCAGATGTTCAAAGCCTGACTGGACATGGCTCTGGGCAACCTGCTCTGACTGGGCACTTTGGACTAGACTAGATCTCCATAGGTGCCTTCTGACCTTTGTCATGCTGTACTTTCTGTGAAAACACCTACTAAACTTCTTGGGAGCAATGCAGAGTGGGGGATTTGTATGGGTGGTGAGGCTTGCTTAGTACTTGCAAGATGGCTTGAGGTACTTGTATGAAAGTGCTAGAAGACTTTTGTTGATATTGCAGTGTTTATAACAGTTACAAAATTGCAACAGGTATATAAACTATACATGCTCACTGTGCTTGGTGTTTTTTGTGGGTCTAAAATTTTGTTCCAAGTGACAGTGTTATAGCTTTTTAAAGACACGTATTTACTGTTCCTTTTTCTTAATTTCTGAGTTAATAAGCACTGGAAAGTTTAAATTATATTTT
>VZTL01074184.1:13711-25065 GCA_013400535.1 Scopus umbretta | reverse complement strand
GTCTTTTCCAACGTTAATGATTCAATTCAAATCGATTTGATTCGATTCAATTCAATTCTGTTCTATTCTATCACTACCAGTGCTGGTCAAAGCAAAGCACTCTTCTTTATCCATTCTTCCTATTTTAATCAGTGCAGTGCAGTGCTACTGAGCTGTGCATAGGTGGCAACAGGGAAAATGAAGTGCGTTTGTCTTGCCATGGAGCAATTGCCTTGGACAGACACCTTCCATGAAGAACACATCCCCATCTGCTGGACAGCAAGGAGAATGCAGACCTCATTCGTTTTTTGTTGGGTTTTTGCTTATTTGTTTGTTTGGGTTTTTGGGGGGTTTGGTTTGGTTTTGTGGTTTGTTTTTTTTTTTGGGGGGGTGGGAGTTAATGGTTGGACTAGATGATCTCAGAGGTCTTTTCCAATCTTAACAATCCTATGATTCTATGATTGTCCATCCCACCACAGCTGCCCAAATCTATGCTGATTTATGCAGGGCTTGTGGGAGCAGTGTCCTCCTCGTAATTTTACAGCTTTTGGTGCTGTATTTTTATAGTCCATATAAAGAGATAATTCCATAATGAATGGGTCAATGCAATGCTAGCTGTGCCATGCTGGTACCATGAGTGATCATAGCTGATGTTGGGGCTGTTTGCTGACATGAGTGAGCATATGTTCAGAAATAAGGAGCTAATGTGAGATGGGAATGTTAACTGAGGATATCAGTTCATCAAAGTGTAGACAGTAAAGATGAGAAGAAAATATTAAATCATTCTCTTGGGATTACTTTTGAGGTCCACTGCACTAGAAGTTTGTTCCATTTTCAGCTTTGCAGAAAACAATTTGGCAGCTGTGGAGGATGAGTTGAACAAGAGTCAGCAGGGTGCTTTTGTGGCAAAGGTGGTCAACCACATTCTGGGCTGTATTAACAAAACTGTAACTGTAGCCAGCAGGACCAAAGAAAAGATTAATTCTCTGTCTCTGGCACACGTGAGGCTGTGTCTGGAGTACTGTGTCCAGCTTTGGGCAAGAAAGAGTTGACCAGCTGGAACTCATCCGGCTGAGGGCCACCAAGCTTGTTTGGGAGCTGGAGAGCATGATATATGAGGAAAGGCTGAGGGAGCTGAGTTTGTTCAGCCTGGAGAAGAAAAGGTTTGGTGGGGCATCAAATTGCTGTCTTCAGCTGTCTTATGGCATGATTTTAGGATGCTCAATATGCTGTTCTCTGGATATCGGAGCTGTCTACATTTGCAGATCCTGCACTCCTGTGTTTAATCACACAGTGGTCACTTGTGGAAACTGAGACACATGATAGTCACACTTTAGGTTTGAGGCAAAGCTGAGAGGGAAAGAACAACCATTACAGGAGCAAACACAGTGTGTAGGGTGTTGCCACTGGGCAGTCACTGCATCACACCTCCAGACAGATCCTGGCTATCTATCTTTACCTGCAAGGAAGATGAATGCTTAATTTCAGTCCCACTATGTCAGAGGCAAGCAGCAGTGATTTTTTTTCACTACCTTATCCAGCCATTTCAGGACAACTCAGTTAATATTTATGTCTGGAGATTTTGTACATCATTTATCATCTCCTATTCCTATTCTCAAGCTGGGCTGACTGATTTGAAACTGTGCTGAGTGGAGGCACTTGGGATGAAGTGGTAGGAGTTCCTATTGTGCAGTTGTCCTTCCCTCACCCATTCTTGAGGACTTTTCCACTTAGAAGGAACCAAAGAACCATGGCATAGCTAGGAGCAGAAACCCAGAGGAACCCAGGACAGACATCCCAGCTGGTGAGTCCCTATGGCTCAGCAGAGCACCATGTAAATCTGCAGAGCACCACATAAATCTGCCATCCTGGGTCACAAAGCCTCCTGGCAGGTCTGTCCAGCTGGGCAAAGCACACACTGGCATAGCTAACTCCGCTTCTGGTTGCAGTGATGGCTCCCACAGAGCTAACTGAAGCATCTCTGCATGCCACTTCTGGGGTTTACTCACTGTGGTTACCAGCTTGGATGAGCCTGTACTCATTGTGTACACCAGTCAAACAGCTGGTTCATAGGAGGATTGAATGAAGCCTCTTGAAAAATGTAACCAAATGTTGAACAATAGTCACTGAGTAGTAACAGATGTGACTAGACCAGTCAAGTGTTCTTGAGGCCTTGCCTTGGCATGCAGCAGCTTTTGGACTAGAATATGGCTATACACAGTCCTGCATTTTTATTTTCTGTATCATGGGCATGTGTTACACGCTCTGAAGAGGACAGGATAAATGCCGATTAGAAATGTGTTATAAATTCTAACCTGATAAGAGAAACTTGATCGTGAAAATATGTTACAATGCTTTTTGGCACATTTCAGCTACATCTTGTTTACAATAATCTTCAGCAGAATGGTTGGATGCTTACATCACGGCACTGTACTTACTAAACAGTACACCTTGAGGTTATAGTTGGGTACTCTTATTTGTGTGTGCACATCTTAGAAAGCAGGAGACCAAAGGTATCATTTTAAGAGGTACCCTTCGGAACTTTGCTGAAGTACACTACCTGCTGGGACAATGCTTTTTTGGAAACAAGGACTTTACAGACACAGCTGGAAGTTTTCCTTTCAGTTAAGTCCTTTGTGCAGCAGTGCAGCACTGACGTTACGCTTGGCCCTGTGAGGGCAAGCAGTGCTCTGAAGCAATTCATACCTTTCACGTATACATTTGTGTACACATGCAAAATAAGAGGCAATGATACAGTCACCTTTTCTCACGTGTTCAGTGCCAGGCACTTTAGATGGCTGTCAAATGCTCAGTGAAGACCACTGACTTTACAGGAGAAGAAAACAAAAACATTTCACTTATACCCAGAATTGATTAGTCATTTCTAAACTAGTTTTCGTCTGACAAAAGTGCAATCTGAGAATGGCAGCCTGCACACTCTTAATCTTGCTGTTTGTCTGGTGAGGCAAGTGGCAGAGCTGTATCTCTAACACAAATAAAATGAGATTACTATCTAGAGGGCTTTGTGAATTGAAATACTTGGAGAGGTGGTAAGTATTAAATTATCAGGACATTGTTGGCTAGCAATGTCTCAAATCCCTATTAGGAAAGGGGATTGGTAATATGGACTTTTTTTACCCCACTCACGGGTCTGAGGCATAAAGGAGACCTAGAGAACACAGGGAAAGCAGTAAGAGACATTTTCTATGTCAGAAATAGCAGAAGACGAGACACATGCCCATGTCTCATGTAGACTGCAGCTATTGTGGACTACAAAGAAGATGCTGAGAATGCAAGAGGGAATGGTTTGGCTGGTCTGGGCCACAGATCTTCTTCCTGGGAGCAATGAAGAGGTTACTGAAGATCAGAGCTGTTCTGATAGACTTATTCTCATTGATGACATGTCATCTGACATAGTGCTTGAAAACCTGAGATGCTCAAAAATGAAACCAGCTCAAGGTACAAGGTATCATACACCTAATTTCTTCTTGTCTGACAGTGCCCTGTTGCATTCACTGGGCATGAGTAAAGCTAAATCATGAAATCCAGTTAGCACTTTTTTTGGTAGGAAATAAGAAGCAGGAAAAGATAAATACTTTAGCTCACTGTTTAAAGTTTGGAACAAATACAGCAATTCAATGGGTTAGCGGAATATTTCTGAAAACACAATTATAGAACACCAGAGAAAACATCAATGTTGTGTAACTTAAGTTTATCTTATTAATGCCAGAAACCTTTTCATAAATCCCTTATGTAATAATTTCCTGGTTTATTGCTTGTATTTTAAACAAACATCTGCATTTAAAACATGCAATTACCAGCTTAAAAGTTAATTTTTTTAATTTTTTTTTTTTTAATCAGTAGGGCACATAAAGCACCTTAAGTAAAGAACAGACAAGAAGTCAGTTGTTCCCCTTACTCCCAGGCATCTCATTTCTGGGCAGATTATCTTACGTGTTTTATAAAGTTGGCTGTAAGAAGATCTTTGCATTTTGACAGGGCAGGTATGTCACTACTATTAATGCCATTTCTGGCAACAAGAACTGTACTATAGAGTTTCACGCTAAGCTATCTTCTCCTTCTCCTGAAAAACTTCACCTTGTACCCTATGGTGATGCCATGAATATAACTGAAGACTCCAAATACCAAGCTGGTGTGGTAGGTTGGAGAAATCGCTGCAATGCCTGGCAACGCTGCTTGTCATTCAGATAAGAATGGTGCATAGCCGCATTTCCATAGAGGGCCTTTTTCACACAATAAAACCAAAAAAAGCAGTGTTTGACATAATTGTATCAGATGTTAGAAAAGCTGACATGAACATTTTGCTTGGTGCAAACATGGGTCATCCCCTGCAGATTTTGTGTTTGAAAAGTAATTCTTGTCTCCCTTTATAGAGACCACCAGGCTGAGCAGTTTTTAGTCACCCAGTAACTGCCTAACTTTTGGTGTTTATCTATCAGGCAAGACTGGACTGCTACAGCTTGATCCTGTTATATTCATTTTTGGAAAACGTATGTATTAATGTTATTAAAATGCCTATATGGCTGTAGGCACTTGTGGTGGTGCATTGCCTCTCTCCCCCCTTTTCTCTCTTCAACCTCTTTATGACCTCAGGAATTCCTGCCAGACCCCGGCCCTTGTGTGGCGAGTTGGTCAGTTAGGTGCCCCTGAATTGTACCAGGAGCTCCTACATGGTTGAGGCGGAGAGGAGAGTGGCACTGTCCTTATCAGAAACTCCTACATGGCTGAGGTGGGGAGTGAGAGCAAGTTATTCCCTGGCAGCCTTGAAACATACCTTACCTGGTGTTGTGGTTTAACCCTGATCGGTAACTAAGCACCACACAGCCACTCGCTCACCCTCCCCCTGCCCCGGTGGGATGGGGGAGAGAACCGGAAAAAAAAAACCAAACCAAACCTAAAACCCATGAGTTGAGATAAGGGCAGTTTAATAGGACAGCAGAGGGGAAAAAAAAAAAGTAATAATAATAATAATAATAATAATAAAGGAAAATACAGAACANCTAAACCATGTCTTGAAGTGTCACATCTACACTTTTTTTTGAACATCTCCAGGGACAGTGACTCCACCAGCTCCCTAGGCAGACTATTCCAATGCCTCACCACTCTTTCAGTAAAGAAACTTTTCCTAGTATCCAGTCTAAACCTCCCCTGGTGCAACTTGAGGCCATTTTCTCTCATTCTATCGCTAGTTACTTGGGAGAAGAGGCCAACACCCTCCTCACTACACCCTCCTTTCAGGAAGTTGTAAAGAGTGATAAGGTCTCCCCTCAGCCTCCTCGTCTCCAGAATAAACAACCCCAGTTCCCTCAGCCCCTCTTCATAAGGCTTGCTCTCCAGGCCCTTCACCAGCATCGTTGCCTTTCTCTGGACATGCTCCAGCACCTCAATGTCCTTCTTGAAGTGAGGGGCCCAAAACTGAACACAGTATTGAAGGTGCAGCCTCACCAGTGCTGAGTACAGGGGCACGATCACTTCCCTACTCCTGCTGGCCCCACTATTCCTGACATACGCCAGGATGCTGTTGGCCATCTTGGCGACACTGCTGGATCATATTCAGCTGCCTTTTGACCAACACCCCCAGGCTTTTTTCCCTCAGGCAGTTTTCCAGCCACCCTGCTCTGAGAAACACCTCTGAGACAGTGTTTCTCCTTCTCCTGATACTACACTGTATCAGAGCTGGCTACTTTTAGAGATGCCAGCTGTTTTGTCAGACCAGCTTTATTGAATGAGAAGGAGTCAGGAAGCATGTAGGAAAACTCCCCCCTCTTTGAACTGTAGAAAATTTGCCCTGAGAAGAAAAATCCCCAGTTTAGGCCAGTCAGATTGACATCTGCTCTCGTAAGTGGCTTGCTTGAAGTCAGCATCCCAGGAAATGCTTTGTGTCACAACCAGAGAGTCCTACAGTTTGCCTTTCTACGTCCTGAACTCAGCCTTCTTCCTTAAATGCTGTTGCAGTTCTTACTGACCGCTGCTGCCATACACTTAGCCCTTCTGACTTGCCTCCGTCCCTATTCAGTTTCTATCCTGCACAGGACCTCTAACTCTCCCCAATATTGGTTTTAAAAGCATATTCCTGTCTCTGAGTTGGATAGTAGTATGTCATGGAAGAACCACAGTGTTGTAAAACACTGATGAAAAATGCCAGATGGGAAATGGGACATCAAGATACTCTTTACTTACTAAAAATACACCCACTCCTCAGGACCCCTCAAAATCACCTTTTTACCTCTTCCTTTAATCGATGGCTTGCAAATCTATACTAACTTGTGGAAGGAAAAGTGATAACTTCATGTCTAGGTCTTCCACAGAAAGTGCAAACCTGAAGTGCCATCAAACAGCTTTTTGAAAAGGGCTGGGGCAATACTCTTGCTATCATCAACTTATGGCTTCTGGATGACAGGCATTAATACAACATTGAGGTCCAAAAGAAATTAAGGCTTTGGCTGCAGTCAATGTATGTTTAAGGAACAAGGCATTTTCAGTAAGAGTACAGCCTTAGCAGAAAGTTTATAGTGTCATTTCAATAAGGCAACTACTTTTGGGAACTGAGTATCTTTTAGATCTATGAAGGGATGATTTACAAACCAGTTGCATAAAAGAGAAGATTTGATGGTTGTAGTTAAGTTTTGTGTAACAACTGACAAAACAAAGGTAGAGTAAACCCTAGACCTATATTTTATATAGATTGTTCAATCTTAAACAAAACTGAAAAAATCCAAACTTGTTTTATCTCAGGTGGGAGGAGTACTATAGCTAAGGATGAGACATGCAAGGCATCTCATAAACTGCAGGAACTAGTGCTATCAACAGATTGGATATAAATATTTGAAATTCTGTATTAAACATTAAGCTTTTTTTCCTTTTGGGTCAGAACACAACAAGAATTTGTTTCAGCTGCTTATGTTGCACTGGGGTTTTTGCTAAGCTATGTTAGTTATTGGGAACTCAGCACTGAATGAAACCACCCCCTGATAAACACCTTGGCTGTAATCACAGAATCATAGAATGATTTAGGTTGGAAAAGACCTTTAAGATCACCGAGTCCAACCATAAACCTAACATTGCCAAATCCCCCCCTAAACCATGTCCCTAAGCACCACATCTACACATCTTTTAAATACCTCCAGGGATGGTGACTCCACCACCTCCCTGGGCAGCCTGTTCTAGTGTCTGACAACTCTTTCCATGAAGAAATTTTTCCTAATAGCCAATCTAAACCTCCCCTGGCACAACTTGAGGCCATTTCCCCTTGTCCTATCACTTGGGAAAGGAGACTGACTCACCTTCCCACAACCTCCTTTCAGTCACAGTCTACGCCCCGATGAGAAGCAGGCACCTTAACGGAGCCAGGCAGCAAATGCCACAGAAAGACGCTGCTTTCCATAATAAGGCTTCTGTCTGAACAAGGAGAGTACAGAGCTTCCAGAGAGATTTCCACAGCACACTACATAGGTACACGTATCAGCAGCAGTGACATCTTCTCCGTTCCCCCACTCAACTTTACAGACTCACATCTGGCTTTGGGCTTCACGGTTTCATTAAGCAGCGTCTGACTTCTCTGCCATCAGGAGTCCACAAGCCACTGATAACAGGGCACACTGCAAACCTTCTGTGGGCTGTTATCTGTTGGGTTAGGGCCAGCTGCCCAGACCACGCACCCTTCACTGTGTTGGGCTGGTCTGCATGGCCCTCCCAGGCTCTGGGAGGATGCACACCCTCAAAGAAAACACAGAGCAACAGTGGCTGATTCTCTGTGGTTTAATCTGACTTAACACTGTCTTTGGTGAAATTGTTCCATTTCTAGTAGTTGTCCTGGCCATATTGTGGAAAAAGAGCAGACCTGGCTGAAACCCTGGAAGGCGATCTCTCTGTTTCTGCCAACCCAGTTGTGTCTTACAGCTGGGCCTGGGCCAAATGATATGTGGCTATGTGCAGACACTACTGTGTAGTTCGCATAATCATGCTTTCTATGCTCATGTATATAGGTGTCCATCAATAGTGCTATGAAACAAAAGAACCTAAGAGTCCTACTTTTGTGAAATGAAGTTTTATTTTAAGTTCCTGATGGCTTCCAGCTTTGTGCCAACCAGCTCTGGAAAACAGTCCCAGGACTCAGTATTGCAATAATTTGGATCAAGTTAAATATGTAATAAGTTATCTGACACATTTAGGGTGTCAAATACTTTTTAAATCTCATTTGAAGCAGAACAGTATGTCCTGGAAACACATAAATACCAGATAGAAATAATCAATATGATAAAAGCCAGGGTGAAGAACAAAGGAAATGCAGTTCCCAAAGATGTAACAACAAAGGAACTGACCAGCAGTCTGCTGATTGTACTACAATGTCATAATTAAAAGCTGGAGAGGAAGCAGCATCAGGGAAATTACATTAATAAAGCTTAGATGGTACCATTGAGCAAACTCAGAAAAATAAATGGCTTAAAGGCAAGCAATGCTTTTTATATGATAGAAGGCTCTGTGGGCAAGAAGATTAATCTGTTCATATTATAAATTAGAAGCAAACAAGATACTGCACAGTGTAAACTCAGTGAAAAACAGTACTGTCTTTTTTTTTAAAGGGTGAAATATGTAGGAAGCACTGGAGAAATCTTACTGATCTACTTGCAGGGACAGAATAGTGTTTCAACAGTGCTGCTAAGCCTCCTGCAAAAGGAAGAGAACAAGATGAAAACTGTCTTGAACCAAAAAATTGAGTAATAAATACATGTGAGTGTCATAAGCACACAAGGAACATCATACAGAATGGAAATAAAGGATGACATCCCTTACACACTAGAAGTATGACATATACAATATATGCTAGAAAGCCAGCTTCACAACAGCACTCACATGTCCATTTCAACTTGTTAGGGAGAGCTGTATTAACCACATATATGTCTCAATGCTCTCTATCAGGAGACTTAAAATTAATCTCTATTCTGCTTTCAAACCATGAAGCTCATTTTCTGGGAGTCTATCTGGAAGAGAGAACTCTTTCTCCAGGAAGCATCTGATGACATGTTTATTTTCTGACAAGTTTGCTCAGTGGTACCTTCTAAACTTCATTAATTAAACTATTAACATAATCACTAGAGCTGGTCCAAACCCACTTATTTTCCTTGTGAAATAATTAGTTTAGCTTCTACCTAACTTTTCCAAATTATGATCATTCTAACAAACAACAAACAAGACCATCAAGCCAACAAAGAAGATATATGGGAAGTGGGTGGTGGGGGTGGTTGCTTTAGTAAGAAACAAATATTATCTAATAGAAAAATAGCTCTCAAATTATTGTTTAATTATGACTTTCTGACAAATTTTTCATATAATTAAAAAACGTACAGGTGACTACTAGTGCTAGAAAGCTGCTGTTACTAAAGCCAGATAGATCAAGAGGCTTCTTTTCAAAAACCTGCCCAACCAGGAGCTCAGACCTGGAAGGACTGCCTGACTCCTGGGGCAGGAAGCTAGAAAAGAAAGAGGAATTGGTTCAAGGGACCCAGAAGGCAGCAGAAAACTAGTAAGTGAGATGAGCACTGCAGATAGTAACACTCTGTGAATAAGAAGTGGAGTTACAGAGACAGGTCTTGGAAGGGCAAAATGGACAAGAAAGTGTGAATATGCTACACTAGTGGGAAATTTTGCAATACTAATGAGTTTCAATTCTGCTTATTACCTGCCATCCTGGTGTTTTCTTTACTGGTTTTGGTGAACAGCTCTATTCCGAATCAGGAGATCGGTACATTTACCTGTTGGATTTGTGCTTTTCTTTCATAATTATTTTGGATGAACTCTGCACCGAAACTCAAGCTGCTACTGCAGATGGAAAGCCTCCACCTCTACCTATTCTGAGAGTTCCTAGGCAAGAATGACAGTACCTAGGATCACTGGGAGACAAGTACACTATGTCAAGGAACATGACATAATACTCCAGCACAACTATTGAGAAAAGCACCTTGTCAAAAAGGTTGTTTCAGGAAACTGAACTCCAAAGTCTACTCAAGGCAGTCCCCTCTCAGCAGTGAGCTGCTATGCGAGAAAGATTCCTACCGCAAACTTCAGCACAACAGAGGCTGACATGAGCAGAAGAGACACCATCATTCCAGTCCTCCACGGGAAGCCTTATCATATAGAAAATCTTTCACGGAAAAAGACATATTTATTACCCTTTCAAGAAACAACAAATTTCAAAAGCAATGTAAAAGGTATCCACTATCTAGAGAGGTTTCCTTTATATTGTGGCAGGGATGTTGAAGGCTCAGAAAGTAGAGCACTGCGGGAAAATGCACAGGTCATCTTCCCAACACTACCACTTTAGTTACTTTGCCTGTAAATGACTAAAAGGTAGCAGGCATCCTACATGATGCGGTCTGTAAGATCAGGAAACCAAACAGCAGAGAAACAGCCCTGGAAAATACTCAGAACATAAAGCACTAGGACTATTCTCATTGATGCTGACATTTTAACCAAGATATTATCAATCCCAACTCTCCTGTCAGTCCTAGAACTGACCATGGATACTCCCATCACCCCATCTTTGTGATGTGGAAGAAGTAGAGCTATCAGAAATTATTAACACTAGGCATGCAAGATTCCTTTTCTTAGGTTTTACTATGAGACCATATCACTGTTTTAAAGTGCTGATACCTGCATGGATCTCGTGCAGAACTGTTATTTTGGGCAACCTAATAACATGAATCACCAAGCAGTATTTGACCTATTTGTTGCAATGCTAAGATATAATATGATATTCTCCCAAGAACCTCCAGTTCCAAGGAGTTGCCTATTTCGGTCAATATGAGCACTGCACCTCCCTTTATTTTGCTGAGGTCTTGCCTAAGACTCAAGATATTGTTCAAAACCAAACACACACAAATGTTATATTCATAATGTATCAGTCTGAGTACCCTAATATGATAAAGCAGGAGTAATATTTACAAAATGGGAATAGTCTAAGCTTCAAACACTACTTTGTTGCTATGAAACTCAAAACTTCACTGCTATGAAGCCAGCCTGAGTGACTCTAGATGTGAGAACAAGGGAAGCAAGGCTTCACAAAAATTGCTTCAAGCAGGTTAGAAAAGTCTTTATAGAATTACAGCACTGGAAATAATGTTTGATAATTTCAATGCTGTAGCCCAGATAAAAGTCTCTACTAAATTCAATTAAATGGATTAAAATCATTAACAAAAAATTTCCTCCCTACAATAGACAATACTGAGTGTTCATTGCAAATGAAAGCTAGTGTCAGGGACAGAACGATATGTTGCTTAGATAGCTCCTTTTTTTTTCTCTTGCTGTCTCATCTACAAGTGAATCTACATATTTGACCAATAAATACAGAGCTTCTG
>VZTL01074184.1:391-12928 GCA_013400535.1 Scopus umbretta | reverse complement strand
TGCATTCCCTCCCAGCTTCTTGTGCACCTGGCAGAGCATGGGAAGCTGAAAAGTCCTTGATTAGTGTAAACAACATGCAGCACTATAGCAGCTACTGGGAAGAAAATGAACTCTGAATTAAGCTGAAACTAGGACACAAGGCAGAACTTACCACTGTTTTCTTCTCCTTTGCGGTCTCACCGGCACCACATCTGCCTTCACCTTTGGGCTGCTTCTTTTTTTTCCCCCCTTCTTCAGGTCTCTGGTCAGATCTAAATTCTTTTAGCTGTACTTCTGTCTGGAGCTATTCCTTTGTGTTCTGGCACTAGACCAAAAAGCCCAAGAAACAATATGGGTGCAAAACAAACCAATGTGATCCACCTGCTTGCCTAGTGAAAAAAAAAAAAAAAAATCTCTTCCCACAAATAAATGCTTTCTTTAACTGTTTGAGACAGAATTTGGGATGTTATGGGGAAGGGATGGTGGCTTTCATAAGTCCCCTGAGGTAAAGATGTGTGGCTGGATGAAAGGGAAAGACTAGACATATAACATCCTTACAGATGTTCCCCTGATCCTTACAGATACCTTTGGAAACAGCGATCTTTTTAAGTTAAGAGTATCTTTTGACTTGCTCTGTTCAATGCTGATGCCAGCACAGCTCAAACGAACATAATATCAAAGCCAGTGCTACCTTCCTGATGGTATCTGCTATCCACTGGGCTGAAGAGATTTCAGATGAAAAGAAAGTCTCAGACTCTGTTAGTTGTGTGACTTATGATTAAGTTTCTGACCATTATTTTGTGGTGCTTCAGAACAAGACTGTGGTAAGACTTCGTAACTTGACCTCCCAAACTTTCCACGGACATGCCTTTTTTATTGGAACCCAAAATATTTGATTGGGAAAACACTGAATTTTTCAGCTCTCTTCCCATGTCATCCGATTTATCAAAATCTCCTGTAGGTTGCTGGACCTATGAAAAAAAGGCATCTTTTCTGTAATTTATCTGTGGAAATAGAAGGATTAATACTTTTCTTGTCAAAGGCTTTATACAATATCAGCTGCCATGAGTGGAAGTCACAGAGGTAATAAGTGACTGTATTTTCTACAGAAGAAAGAAGATAATGTTATAAGATAAATACCCAAATACACATGGAAATTACTTTTTAACAAAAGAAATATTTTTTCTTCTCTGATTTACCCAATCTTACTGCCTACTTATTGTTTAAGTTTTCTGACCCCAGGAAAGCCATCTCCTCTCTAAAAAGTCACAATTGGTTATAAAGGCCACTTTTAGTTCTGGTTACCTCTAATGCCAAGTGCAGCTACACACAAGTCCAGTGAATGACTGATGTTGGACAAAATATCAAAACACTTCTGAAGTTTCAGAGAGTCATATTCTTGGTATTCTAGATCAATGTTATAAAATAGTCGTTGTTTCATAACAAGGGTCTAATCTTACCACCCTGTTAATCCTAAATCTCAGTTTGTCCAAACAACAGAACTATTGTTTCTACAACTGCAACACAGCTTGCTCCTATACTTAATTTGGTGTCCTGGTTTCAGCTGGGATAGAGTTAATTTTCTTCCTAGTAGCTGTGGTTTGGATTTAGGATGAGAATAATGTTGATAACACACTGCTGTTTTAGTTGTTGCTAAGTAGTGTTTACACTAGTCAAGGGCTTTTCCGCTTCCTATGCTCTGCCAGGTGCACAAGAAGCTGGGAGGGGGCACAGCCAGGACAGCTGATCCCAACTGCCCAAAGGGCTATTCCATACCATACGGCGTCACGCTCAGTATAGAAACTGGGGGGAGTTAGCCAGGGGGCAACAAAAAGTTTATGTTGTTAATTATTATTATAGGAACTAGCAATACACATTCAACTAAAACTCATGGTCCATGGAATCTTCGGTGATATAAGTATTCTTAACATTTACGTAGTCGTTGCCAAGGTTTATCCTATTTCAGTGAGTGTAGGCCAAGAGCGCAGAGCGATGGTTTACATTTTGAATTATTCATTACATTAAGTTGATGTCCTGAGACGCAGGCCTGGCCACCATACAAACATGCACTGGTATGCTTAAAACTTAGTCATATCAATCCTATTTTGATATTCTTACCAACTTAAAAACACAACAAATCAACTGAAGTTAATATCTACATAAGGTTTTTGATTGAATGTGTTATAACAGCATCCTTCATTCTGACTGACTGCTATGTGTCATGTAATGTAATCAGGGTCGGGATCAGAAATAATTTTAGTAATCAGTGGAGCAAAAAAAGAGCAATGCCATATTCTGGTAAATTTTCAGAGCTTACTGATTCAGATAAAGACGACAGTTGAAATAAACCCAGTGCAACTCCACGTCCCTTTCCCACACTCTCCACAATGCCTGTTTTATTGCTTCTTTAATGGATCTTCTGAACAAAAAACCCACAATATGTTTCTGTCTTTACATTTCAGTGTACACTTCGTTTCACTTGCACTTAGTTGAACCGTGTGGAGACATACAGAAATACAAATATTGGATTGGATTTGAAACAGTGACCTGTTTTGCACATAGCACTTGCTAAACTTTATTTCTGAAGTACCATTTCCCATACAAACGATACTTTTTGCCCATTGCTAAAACTGTACAACATGACATTGATTTCCAGAAAATAATAGGAGTTCCACCAGCAGGCAACTCTAAAAAAAATGGTGTTAATACAGGGACATTGACAAACAAAAATAAAAAAAAAATATATTATGTAAAACAATAAAAAATAAACATCAGCACTAAACAATGAAGCATTGTTTTCTTTATAAAGACAGGTTCCCAACACATTTTCAAAGTTCATCTATTCAGATGAATAGTCAAATGACTGAGAAGCCTGTTTACATTGCACTCTTCACCTGGAATGTGATTATCGTAGTTACATAGCCACCTAATACCTGAGCAAAGGGACAGTTGAGATAAAGCCACAGCCAACAGCCAAGTACAACACAACTGTTAACTCAGAATCCCAAGATGCATCCATGCAGACTAGAATCGCGCTCCAAAAAGGAAAACCCAGTTTCTCTTTTTCTAATTTTGATCTTGTGAACTTTGCTTGAGAGAACTGATCCTGAGGGAATTATTTCCATGAGCAAAGATAATTTTTTATAAATTTAGTAAAATTAGTTTGTGTGCCTGGACTTCTGTAAGTGCTGGATACCCCCTGCTGGTCCTTGTAGACTTTTGCTTGTAAATACCATTCTGGATTCAACAGTCCTCAGCTGAAACTTCATTTAAACTTTATACTATTTTGCATATCTGGAGAGGAAAACACCACTTCTATGGAAACACCTATTTACATCGTTTTGGTTTGGGTTTTCTTACGTTCTCAACTACCATCAAGCTTGTGCAATTGTTAATGTAAGTTGGGGGAATTCCCTTTATGATCCCTGGACAAGACCGCTTCGCTCTGCAGGAATACTGCACCTTTATGAGGGCAGTCCAACAAGTCAGGGGCTGTTATCAGCAGACCAAATTGCAGCACTATCCCCAGGCCAGAAATAGTTACAATCCTGCAGCTGGAACAAATTCACCACAGAACTCAGCAATCCTGCTCCAAAAAAAGACAACTGGTATGAGGGGAAAAAAAAGGGGGGGCTTCACTATCACAAAAGACAGGGAAGTGGTAGCATTTCCAGGTATTTTTACATGGTATGAACCATTAAAAGCAGTAAAGATACATGAAATCGGAATCTTTCCAAGTGAAGACATGTTTTGCCCCAGTTTCACCCCCAGGAGCATTGTCAAACAAAATCCTAGAAGCTTATTTTCAGCAGGGGGAAAGCACAGAAGTACCAAGGCAGGGTTCCTTTAAGTATAGAAACTGAGGCTTTAAACAGTGGGAGGAGAGTTAGCTCTGCATTTGATCGGGTTTTCCCCATGGAGAGGCAGCCATGGGTTTGCTCTCCCTTTGCCTGCCTCACCAGGGTGAGCACCCATGGCTGCTCCAGCGAGCACAGCCAGCTCCATCTCCCAAAGTGAGCAGGAGAGGCTCTCACCTTGCACACCCAGTGGTATGGGGGCACCAGAGCTTCACTGCTAATCCCCTTTCCCCCAAGGGTACTCTACTCCTCCCATGAAGCTATCAGTCACCTTCTTCATTCAAGATTTTCTGTCCTGCTCATATTTGTTGGCATTTGACCATTCTCCACAGCTTTGCTAGTCACAGTCTGAAAAGACCCCATATCCAGGAGTACCTTTGTGGATCTTGGTTCTTTTCTGAAATCCTCCCTCCCCAGTTTGCTGGGCAAGGGAGGGGGGGGAGGGTATTCACCATGTCTTTGTGCTGTGAGGCAGAGAAACATGTAAAAGTCCAGTTCGCAGGTTTTAAGGAAGTGGGAAGAAGTAGGGATGAAGCCCTGAAAATTCACGACCCTCTAAAGTGCAGGGCTTGCTTTTCCTAAAGCTCTAAATGCAAGCCCAGAACTGTTGGGAAAAACAGAACCCTGTAGATTTACACTGTGGTCTGTCCTGCCCACACCCGGGGCTCCACAGCAAGTCTTGGGGTCCTCTACTTACTCTCAGGTTGCATAGAGCTGATTTCAAAAACGTAGGTGGGGACACACTTCAGAGGCAGATCCTTTGAAAAAGGAAAAATGTCAAAGAGTCTGAGGGCTGGTTTTTAGAAACCCTCCTATAAAACAGAGAGTCTGTTCCCCTCACTCTCAAGTTAACAGCAAAAGTCCAAAACAAACTTCTGAAAGGCAATGTGCCCTTCCCGCCTTTTGCCACTCCTAGGCAGGTCTGACCCTACAGCTTTTGCCATCCTCTTGTATGACAGGGACACAAGTTTAAGGTCTTCTCAGCCCTGCAAAGACAGCGGGTGAAGCACTGGCTAAGAGGACAGGCACATCCTGAAGGAGGGAGTAGCACTTAGAGCTGCATCTCCACCTTTAGATGGAGATCAGCATTGGAAACAACCCAGCGGAAAAAACACCCAGGGAGCCGGACAGCTTGAATCTGCACACAGTGTAGGTAGAAAATCATTGTGGTGGTGGGGTGCACACTGGTCGACAGTCCCTCAAGCACACCGCTATGGCAGCTGCTGGCATGGCTACCTCGGTGCCCCCAGACTAGATCTGCCCCTTGTGCACTCCGGCAGTTTTCCAGTAGCAACATTTTCCAGTAACATAATTTTCCAGTCTCAGAAGAACACTCACCCGGTGTAACGCTGAGAGACACCTCTGTTGCTCTCCCAGACCTTCTCCCCTTTCCTGGCCCTCATTTCAGTGCCTCAGGATGTTTAGATCATGCAGAAAACTGGTCAGCTTGACCCAGCTGTCCTCACTGTCCCAGAGGACAATGTCTGTCCATGCTGCCCCCACTCTCTGTGGAAGTGGTCCAGAGGTTCCAGGGGGGCAGTGAGGACCTGCTTCCCTGCAGTGGGCATGGCCAGGCCAGGAGGCACCTTCCCACCTCTGAGGGACTGTGGAGATGCCTGTGGCGTTGACGCATCTGACACAGGCTCCAGAGGAGGTGCAGAGTCTGGAGGAGGAAGCTCAGGTGGAAGTGGGGAATACGAAGGAAGGATTTTCCCAGTGGAGTACACCCAGGTCTGGGAGAAAGCAGGGAGCTGGAGGGTATAAGGAGCAGGGCCGGGTGGATCTCACCGAGGGGTGCTGATGCCCAGCATGCGGGCAGGGATGCGGGCAGCCAGCAGGCAGGCCAGCACAATGCCGATGAGCTGCAGCAGTGCCAGCCCCAAGGCAGCTGTGGCAACATAAAACATGTTGCTGCTGACGAAGGCCGACACCTTGATGAAGCAACCGTCGCGGTGCAGCCCGTGTGCGTTGGGTGGGCTGTGCTGGCAAGCCCGGCGGGCCCGGCAGCAGCTGAGGGGCACGGAGCCATTTTGCTCCAGCCCCCAGGACAAGGTGAGCCAGTCGCGGTAGCTCTCCACACCGCAGCAGGACAAGGCGCGCTGCAAAGCGTCCAGGGCGTCCGCCATCCCCTCGTCCTCCCCGTAGGCGAGCAGGGCCTGGCGTAGCCCTTCCTGGAAACCCTGCGCGATGTTCTGGCGGTAGAGGAGCGCTGAGACCCCCGCCGTCAGCCCGGCCGCCAGCACGGCGGTCAGGAAGGCGCTGTAGGCACGCAGGAGGCCCCGCTGCTCCGTGGCGGCGCCGAAGCAGCCCAAGAAGCCCCAGATGATGACAGCAGCGCCGGTGGCCAAGAGGATGGCGGGGGCACTGGGGTAGTCGTTGGCCGACAGCGCCAGGTAGCTCCCCAGAGACACCTTGGCCCAGAGGCCGATGATAAACATGGTCAGCCCCGCCGCCCAGAAGACGAAGCTGAAGGCCATGAGGGACAGCTNGGCCGGGCCGGGCCGGGGGTGCCCCCCCGCCCGCCGTGCCTCCCGCCTTTAAACGCTGAGGCGGCTCGCGTTGGTGCGCTGCCCCGCAGGCCGCGACGGGCGGAGGGGGGAGCAGGTACGTCCCCTCCTCGGCTCTCCTCGCCGAGGGTTGCCGTGTGGTAAATGGGGGAGGGTGTGTGAGCGGGCCCTCGGATGAAAAGGTTCTGCAAGCTGGAAATGGTTCTGCAAGCTGAAAGCTCGAAATTCCCTGGAATATTCTGCAGCCCAGGCTCGCCCTGGGCAAGGGACTGACCTTTTTCTTGGAAGCGTTAGGAGTAGCACCTAAAAACTGCACAAATAGTCCACAGGAAGCGTAAGAAATCCATTAAACGAGAGGGTTTGATTTTATTTCTTATACTGCATCAAGCTGTGATACTAGGACACTTTATCGAAACAACCATAAATCCATACCTGAATGTTCACTAACTACACGGTCGGTCAGTCAATCAGTCAGTCAGTCTTGATTTTCCCAGCTGGAAACCATTTTCCGGGTGGCCTGGCTCTGTTAAATATTCACTTGATTTAGCCCGTGATAAGGCTGAGCCATAGAGAAGGCATTAAATGGCCGTGCAGGAATGTCCACGGGTAGATACTGCTATATAACAAGCGGCCCAGGAAGGTCCGATATGCAATTCCACCATCCGTACAGTCTCCTTGCAAAAGATAAGCTACTCCTACACGCCAGAGAAGTAAAAGATGAAAAGGAAACCTTAGATGAGGCAGGATCTCAGGCAGAGGTAGAATTAGCATCCCCAGTGGTAAGTCATTGCTTAGTGAGTCTTTGACCATACTAAGTGACCAATTTCTTTCGCATTTCTTGACAACACCACAAGAGGTATGTAGTACTCTTCCATTCAAGATTTTGTACCATCTTCATTCCTATGGATGGGTCTTTGGACTGAATATAGAAACTACTCAAAGGCATTGCAAGACACAAAGTTGAGTTTCATATGACTTCAGGTGCCAAATAAATTAATTTCTGTTATATACTAACGTACTGTTGGACTTCTATAAAATGTTTATATTGCTTTTTGAAAATGTTTTAATAAAATGTTTATTATTACAGTTTCGTTAGTAGTGAAATATCTTTAACCTGTGCAGTTTATTGGATCCCTGTGCACTTCAAACTGTCAGTCTTTTTTTTTTTTGGTCTGTAATTCCTCATCCTGGGACAATACTACTCTCATTTGAATTTCCACTGATACAACTTGGAGTGAAATTGGGGGTTTTAGTTTGTATATGCAATAATCACACCAAAAAATCAGGTCAGAGTACCCCATTTTTCACATCTTTATCAAACTCTGCTGGGACTGAATTCCAATGGTAATTTTTGTGTGGAAGTTCGAGAAAACCATTTTGTTGGTTTTTTTCTGTTACAGAATCATGGAAGGAAAAAAGGTGCTTTATGTATCACATTCTAACACATCCGTTTAATATACAACCAGAAACTTGTATTTGTCAAAGCATTAATATAACATAATCATCATTGAAACATCATCTGTTCTTTCTAGAGGCCTTAATTTAATCAGCAGGATACTGTTATCATTCCCTCATTTTATAGAATCTCTTGCTTCTTTACAGGATTAAGCTCTTCAGTTTCTTGACAGATCAAGTCTGAGCTAGTTCCTTTGATTCTCAGATCTTCTCAGAAGATTCCCAGACCTTCATGTCAAGGTGATTTAGGAATGAGGATTTCCATGCTCTAGCATCACTCCCCAGTACATTGCATTATGTTACCCATTTTAGCACAAAATCATATGACTAATATCCACAGTGAGGAATAAAGGCTCATGGCAAAGACAAACTAGAGGTCTGCAGGTACAGAATTTCATAACCAATGGCTAAAAGGTGATGGTTTTCACGGTTTCACAGCTAAGTGAACATACAGTGTTGGGAGCCCTTCATTACAGTGAAAGCAGCCAGGTAAAATAGCTTTAGAACAGGCTTGTACAGCTTGGGATGCATTATGCCAGGTAGGCGTGGTCAAAACATAGGGCATATGGGCAGATCTGTTGTCACCCAGGTTTCTCTAGCATGTGTCAGAGATGAAGGATGGTGCTAAGGGTACAGAAATCTAGAAGTATCTCCGTAAATATGTTTTATGATCTATTGGTGCTGTTGTGAAGTACTTGATGCATAACTATTATTGGTTTCACTGGCAGTTAAGTGCTGAACTTCTTCCAAAAATCATGTTAAGCATTCAGTGTTAGAAGATGCCAGATGATATCAACATTTCTGCTTTTTTTAACCAAGGTGAGATGGGTATACAGGGCCAAATTCTGCCCATTCTCATAAGCTGTGCCACTGGAACTCTTTAGATAGGTCAAGGAAGTAGGATTGCATGTACATGAAGCCATAAACAATGAAACAGCTTCAGTGTCTGAAAAATAATCTTACTAGAATAGCTTGATTTTTCTGACATTGGCAGAATCATAAAATATGTTTACATCTTAGTAAGAAAACTTTTACAGAATCTCATGAAATCATACTAGTGAATAAATGTTCATGATACTGCATGCGGTATGTGGACTGACAATTTGATGAAAGAGAAGTGACATTCCTTTACATGTCATTTTGGAAAGCAGAGTGTCATGGAAATGCCATAAGAAGTGAGGATTCAGAAGTGAGAGCTAGTGAGAGCAGCGATACCAATTATCAAAGAGCAGTTACAAACATGGGCAGCAAATACAGTGAGATTGACCTTGGAAAATGCAAACTAATGTATCTTGGAGAAAACTGGTACTTAGTGGTAGGAAGAAGCCTGCCAAACAGTGCATCTGAAGGGTATGTGGGTGATAGCAGATAGCTAATTAGGCAACAATTTGCAATACTATTTGGCAAGGAAAAGCAGTCTGCTTGAAGCATGAATTTTCCTCTTTCCTCACTGTTTTGCTTTGGGCATGTTACATCTCTTCCCTGGCAGAGGCGTGATGATTTTAATACAGTTTTCCATCTCCACTTTCTGTGACTATTTTGCCTGCGTTTACCCTTGCAATTCTGAAGGGACTGTTTCCAGTCTGTCTGTAAAAGAGAAAAACGATGCAGGGGTTCTTCGTGGCTTCTGAAGGAAACTGAGTCATTTCACAGTCCCCAGTTAATGGCTGTTTAAGGTAGCTCTGGCTACAAGAAGAAGTGGCAGCACTGGCACGGAGAGCAAGATCACATAGTTAGGAACTTCACCGTAAAAGAATGGGTAGCAGGAGTAGCTTCAAAAAAGCAGGATTAGTTTAGTGTTCACAAGTGTGCTTTCCTTAGACACCTGAATAAGATTTTCATGTCGTGACTGACGGAGAGGTACTATACCTGCCAAAGTACCTGCATTTATTTACCTTGGGGAAACCTAGAACTGCTGTGATGCCACCATAGTGTCCTGCTGATGTTATACCAGTGTACTTTTGATGTTGTAACTATTTATTATTGGTATTTTCTTGTCTGGTGATATGCTTAATAGCTTCTCCCATGGACGAGATGCCTACTGGGTGGGATCCAAGATTTCTTATGTTAAAGTCTGATTTTGTGATGCTTTGTCATGTTGAGTGATCTCTTACACCATAAATTCAATTCCACTGAGTTCATTGAGAACTGTTAATAGGAAAAGCAGTTATTCAGTGTGAGGAAAGTTATCAAAATCCATTTGAAATTATTTTTATGTAGAACCAAATATCTTTACTATAAATTGAATCAAATGAAACAGAAGTCATAGTTTTACACTCTCCCAGCGCTGTGCAGCATGGATGTGGTGCAAGTCCAGGCTGGATGGGAAAAGAAGATGGACTTGGAGGAAGAAAGAACTTCCCCTTGATCTTCCCATTAATTCTGGGAAGGGAATGTGTTAATGTTTCATAACACAACTCACTTCCAGCTGCAAGTCCCTTCAGGGAAAATCAATACATTATGAAATACCACCTCAATAGATTATGAAGTACCACCTACTCTTGGCCCCTTTGCAAACCCTTGATCCAAGAGGAAATATTGCATAAACTGCTTCTGCTCTATCAGCAGGACTGAGGGACGCAGCCTGAGCAGACCAGAGTGGCATTCGGGTGGGATTCCCGCCAGCTTGCATAGCTGAGAAGGAAACGTCTTCGCCTGCAGCAAGTATGGTCCTAAGGCAGAACTCAGCCTGCTGTTTCTTGGAATGTACTTCACTAACAGTAGTAGCACGAGTGCTATTTTTTTCACACTGAGTTTATTTTAGGAACTTAGGTATACAATCTCTATTATAGATCAGCTACTTTACTATTAATAGCAACGATCAGAGCTCCTTTGGATTAATGATTTACTTCTAATGTATTTTTTAACCTTAAAATAAAGCACAAAATTTAATTTTAGCTTTAGCTTCCCCGTAGCTACAGAGGGTAATATGATCCATGCCTTGAGCAAATCTCTCAAGGAAAATTCAGTGCACTTTCCAGTTACCCCACAGAAAATTATTGTGTGCTGAACATCAGATATGTTTCAACACTAATATATCCAAATAGCATGCAGGCTAGATAGGTAGGAAAGACTGCCAAAATGCCATGTCAGAGGAATTAAAACAGAAGTAGGTCTTTAGGCTTTTCATTTCAGGGAGCAATGGAAGGACAAGACAAGGTCAAACATTGCCAAATTTTACTCTTGATCTTAAAAAGATTTGAATATGTTACTACTAAGTCTCAATTTCCACCTGTTGTGTTAGAAGCTGAGAGTATTAAGTATTTCACATATTGGGATCTATGTAACATGCATATTGATAACAGTTAAGTGTACTTAGCAAGTCATCATTCATATAATACTTACCTACAATATGGATTTCCATGTATGAAGGAGATTTCCAAGATCTACAGTAGCAGAAACCTATCCAGCTTTTCACTTGGTTGGTATAATTTTGTATCACCTTTGCTGGTTTTGAAAATTAAAGACCTTGCTTCTTTAAAACCCCTTTTCTTTTCCTATCTTATCTTAAACACATGCTATTATACTAATTGTGGACTAGCCACTCCAAAACAAAATAAATCAGGGTAAATTAGGGAATCATGTAGCATAGCACAACCACCTCTTTGTCCAATTTTATCATAGCACTGAAGGCTTGCAGTTCACGAATGCTGATGCAGGATAGTGGTGTAAAGGGAGAAGACTATTCCTCTGTGGATGCATATGACAGACCACGTGTAATATTATTTTGATATGTTAATCAATGGACAGTAGACCGATTAGTAATATTGTAAGTGTAGCTTTACAGAATGAACTTCTGTCACTGATGATTATATTAAAATTGTTATCTACACAGCCTGATATATAGAGGTGATCAGTATGTTGCCTGTAACCTATGTCTACCAACAAATATCTACCAGTATTCCCTTGCTTCCTACTGGTGCTTGGCACAAGGTTAGTGGGGAGAACAAATATTTGGTTACAAGCAAGCTTCGTGCTTTCTGGGTCCCCGGGTCAGGAATTGGGAAATCCCATGGGAAATTGCCACAGCTGAAGCATCTAGCAGAAAACTGAGTCCAATAAAAAGGTAGGTACTCCACCGGCTGAGTCACACCTGCACACGTATCTTCTTTTTCTCTGCCGTGTTTCCAGATTTTGACAGATAACGCGATCACAGGTAGTGGACAAGGTGGCCACGCACTCTCTGTGGACTGATTAAAGAATGCCATGGGGCACAAGCTGTTATCCTGGGGTCACTGAAACCCGCGTCCTTGCTGAGGTGAATGGTTAGGGCATTTCTATAATGCAACAACATTAGAGCACCAGAGGATTTTCCAAGCCTTGGGGTCCGGATCCATGGACTTTTACAGCTTCCTTGAATTGCTAACATGGAGCGTGCTGTCCTCAAGCAAGCATCACTCTTACCTGCTGTAAAGGTCAGGAAAGACTTATTTAAAGGAAACAGGCTGCGTGCAAACAACATACCACACTGGCATCATTGCCTGAATCAGACCAGCAATTTGTCAGCCTGCCTGTCTTCTTTGATACTTTCAGATATGAAGAATCTTGTTTAGCTCTCCTGTGATGGTAAAATCTTAAACATTCTCACTACGATTTTCTTTGAAAAATGCCTATTCATTAAATTATATAGCTTGCCTGTATGCAATAAAGCATTAATCAGCATGATAGTGAACATAGGGATTACAGGCAGTTTTTCTGGAGTTTCCTATAGGAAGGACTGCTGAATACTTTCCTTTTTT
>VZTL01074182.1:27567-38684 GCA_013400535.1 Scopus umbretta | reverse complement strand
GGAACCCAACTCCTTGCTGCTTTTCTGCTGCCTTTCCAGTATACTTGAGTTACCATGGTTAGGTTTCCACTGTTCTCCTTGACCCCTGCAGCTTTCCCTTATGAGTTAGTGTCCTGGAATGTCTCTTTACGAGGTGCCTAGAGAAGTAAAGCTGACCTGATGCCAGTGCCCCCACACTGAGGACTTTATTAGTTTTTTAATTTTCTGTCTGGGTGCTCTCACTTGCCTCAAACTTTCCACAGCTGCTAGGATTTATTAATGAAGGAGGTTCGTTTGTGTCCTGCCTCCCCTTCCCCTGCTCTGTGAATTGCTGGTGTCGCTTTGCAAGTTGCTATTTTTAATGGCTTTTGGGGTTTTTCAGGAGATCTGGTGAAGATCTGTGAAGCAGATTCTGTGCAAGAAAAATCTTCTATCACTTTTCTGAAAAAAAAACCCACCCAAAACCCCAAAAGAAACATGGGGGACACAGATGGGAGAAACCATGATGGGACCATCCTGATGGAAACACAGGATGTGGCAAGTGGAGCCCAACCGAGGAGCCAGCGCTGAGACTGGTAAAGCTGACAACAGCCGTGTCGTTGCCAATGGGATGCGAACCCCAAAAATTCAAAGGATATAATCATTTCAGTTCCCCTGAAAATGCATAAATGATTAAATATCAGGGTGGGAGGAAGCTTGCTTGTCTCCCACGCTGGAGGGTCCCTGGGACACCGAGCTGTAGTCTGGTGAGGAGGCTGAGGGGTGAAGAAAGACATACAGAGGTGTGCTGCATGGGGAGAAGAGGAGGATGAGTGAGGCCAAAGGAGCAGAGAGACCCTGCAATGTAAACATGGCCAAAAGGATGTGGAGGGGGGGGAGAAAAAGAGGACAGACTTTTAAGACAAGAGGAAAAAGGGCCAAATATTTATTTGTCCATAAAATAAGTCTCCATAGCAATGAAGTGCTTCACAATGGGTTTTCAAAACAAGGCCAGCCACGCGGCACACAGGCCGAGCTGCCGGAGGGGGATGCGATGCCTGCCCAGGCACCGTGTTCCCGGGGATGGCCGGTCTTGCATGAGGGACTGCCAGCCTCCCACGGGGCCACTGGCAAGGGATGGGGAGCACCGGGCAGCCCCAGCCCATGCCCTGGCGGGTGGCGGTGGGGTTATTGCTGTGCTGGGGGGGAGGTGGAGGGAATAGGTGGTTTTTTTACAGCTGTGTCCTGTGTCGGGACATCCCAGGGCCAGGCAGGTGTGAGACACACAAGCCTACGTGGGGTTAGGCAGGGAATGAGAAAGGATGTCCTGCCCCAGAATGTTGGGAAGAGAAAGGGGCCGGTGGGGTTGGATGAAACACCAGCTGGTGCCTGAGGAGCTAGGGGATGCCGCCCAGGCTGGCAGCAGCCCTGGGCAAGCGGCGTGCAGCGGGACAGACCCCGACACGCCTGGTACGTGGCTCTGGGGTTACGGGGCACCTTGCATTCATTACCGAGCACACAGCATCTCCTGGGCGGGTTCCAGCAACAGCATCGCGTCCGTGTTTTACAGCTGGGGCAAGTCCTGCACGGACCACACAGGCAGCGTATCGCCCGCCTGGGGAGGCGTAGGGGGTTCCTCACACCATCCCGCCCTAGAGGAGGGGAGACTGTTGGAAGAGGCCTGATCCTGAACCCTGGGCTCCACGGGCAGCCCTGCCCTGGCTGCCTCACGCCTGCTGCTCTGCCGTGTGAACTTGGCTGCTGCCTGACCCCAAAATATCTCGGCAGTAGCGTTGAGCACCTCTCCTGGAGTTTATGCTTAGACAAATGTCACTGCAAATAATTTGGCTCCAACCCGTGGGGACATAAATTCCATTATTTTGATGTCAGCTGCACAATTTGTTCCTGTAACAAGGTGTTTTAACCTCGCTTCGTATTCATTGTTCTGCCCGCTTTGATTTTACTGTAAATGACTGAATTTGCTTTTGATGTGGTGCCAGTGCTCCATAAATCTTGTCACTTGCTGTAAGAAAGGAAAGAGCCCTNCACGGGGAGGATCCATGCAGGGATCCTGCACCACCCAATGCAAGGTTCGTCTCCAAGCATCCATCTGATTTTTGCAGGCAGGGAAATACTCCGTAAGAGGGGAGAAGGTGGTGGGGGAAGGAGGAGTTGCATTTCTCTTGCAAACCACAAGCTGTGAGCCAGCTTCATTCAGAGATTCACGGCTCCTTTGAGGACACAGCCGGCGCTTCAAGCTTGCGAGAAAACCCCAGACCAAGCGCGATTTGTGTGGTTTGAGGTTTCATCCTGAGCTGCTTTTAAGTGTTTCAGTTCCCAGCAACTCTTCCAGAGTGTGCTGGAGGTGAAAAGGGGCAATAAAACCACCCCCCACAAAACCCACATATAACTGAACATTTCCAAGCCCAGCAGCACTTGGGGGACCAAACCTTCCATTACTGCCATCACCCAAATTCCTCCTAACCCCAGCGGCAGTCGGATCAGACGCCTGTTTTCCAGCCAGTAATGCTACTTGGGTTTTGTTCCTCATCTGCCTGAGTGTTTCAGCCTGGACTGCCCTGTAATGCAGCCCAGTGAATTTTGGAGGCATTACCTGCAGGAGACTCTGTTCCCCAGAGCCTGCCTGCCCTGGAAGTGCGAGCCCCCCCCCCCCCCCCCCGCACTCGGCAGGGATTGAGGCACTGGCTCCGAAGCTCACGCCAGGGTGAGGGTCGGACTCGTGACTGGGAGGAAGCCGTGGCCCTGCCGCCACCAAACAATCAGCGGAAAGGGGCCCTGGCCTTGGCCGGCATCCCGGGGATGGGGACGGCTGCCTGCCAGTGAGGGCAGGGACCATGCCGTCTCCACAGGGGACAGACCTGGTCCTGCCCCAGCTGCATCCTGGCCAGATGCCTTACGCTGGCGCTGCCCCACATGCAGGAGCTCCTTCAAAAGGAAAATCTGTAGCTCCTTCCCCAGGTCCTGGGAGTGGGGGAGTGCAGGGAATTGGGATGATGCCTGGTGTGGGGTGCACAGTGTGCAGCGCACGGTGCACAGTGTGCACGGTGTGGTGCCTGGTGTGCACGGTGTGGTGCAGTGTGCGGTGCACAGTGCCCAGTGTGCGTGGTGCGGTGCCCGGTGTGAGGTGCACAGTGTATAGCGCCCGGTGTGCATGGTGTGGTACATGGTACGTGGTGCCCAGTGTGCAGCGCCTGGTGCGCGCTGTGCACGGCGCGATGCCCAGTGCACGGTGCGCAGTGTGCAGTGCAGGGTGTGCATGGCATGGTGCCCAGCATGCCCGGCACGGTGCCCGCTGTGTGGTGCGCAGCATGCGAGGCACCATGCAGGCAGTGTGAGCTGCAGCATGCAGCACGCTGACCTCTCACTGCCTCTGGCCCTGAGCGGGGGCCAGGAAGGGAAGTGCTGCCGGTCCCGCTGCTTTCATCGGAGATCTGGAGCGCTGAAGCCTGCCCAGATCCTAATCAGTGTGGGAAAGCAATGGCAGGGCCTGCTCTTGCCCTGGCCTGCTGGAGACGCCTTTTATTTTCATAAACTTTATCGCAGCCCGCAGCCCCTGATAAACCACCGTAAATAAACGGAGGGGAGCGTGGCGGCCAGCCAGGGCTGCTCGCAGACACACGTGCTCGCTGCCGCCCCGCTCCCCGGAGGGACGCCCCGTCACACGCCAACTTTCAAAGCCTTCTTTTTGTTCCCCCGCCGCCGCCCAGCATGGGGAAACCACATGGCCTCGCCGTTGGGGGACCAGCCAGGCAGCCAGCGCCCGCCGGCGAATTCCTGCGCTGCCCCAGCCTCCCCCGGTGACCCTGGCCCGCTGCCAAGCTGGGGTCCTGCTCCCAGAGCTTGGCACGAGCCCTTGCGGGGCCACGGCGGCTCAGGATGTGGCTGGCCCCCCACCCCGAGACTGGGGGAGGACAGTTTTTGGGATGGTCGCATCCTCTCCAGATGGCAAGAAGGGGATTGCGTCCCACTGCAGGGCTGGACCAGCAGCAGGTCTCAGTGCCTCCCCCGGGGCTTCTCTGTTGCTGATTTTGAGGATTGCTGGGGTTTACCACAAATTAACAGGTTGGGCTGCCTTTTTTTTTTTTTTTTTCCCTTTCTTTTTTTCCTTTGCTAAAAAGTTTGGGTTTTGTTTAAAAAGGTTTACATTCTTCTGGGAGCACAGCAAAACAGAATTGGGGGTGGGGGTGGGGGTGTTTTCATGCTGGCTCCACAGGCTGTCAAAGACAAAAGTTAACCCTTTTGCATTTCTGTTTGGAGCTGCTGCAAGTGAAAGGCATCCCTGCCCAGGCTGGCAGCTGCCCCTCAGCTCCTGCCGGTTCCCAGCTGGGCACCGGTGCCCAGCTTTCCTGCAGCCTCGTCTCCCCTTCAGCATCCTCCTCCCGTTGCAGGCAGGGCTGGGGGAAACACGTTTGCTTGTGTTTCATTTTGCACCGTGACTTACGGTAGCTAATCTTAAGCTGTACCTTACCCCAGCATTTGCAGAAAGCAGCTTGCTGCAGTTGGGTACCAGGCTTTTGCTTCTACGCCTGCCTTCCCTCGCTGCAGCAGGGCGAGCTGCCTGGGACCCATGCAGGAGGGTTGCAGTGACTGCTGGTTTATACCCTGCCTCTGCTGCCGTTTGTGAGGGAGGCCGCCCAGCTGGTGCTGACAGCTTCTGCTGTTAAACGGACTCGATTTAATACAGAAATGGCTCAGACCACAGCGCTGTGAACTAAAGGTACATAAATTGCGTGCCACATCACATGCGCCAGAGTCTTGGCCAAGTGCAGCCAGTCCAGTCCACTCCAGCCAAGGTATGGTGGGTGCCCATCGGTGACTGTCACCTGCGTTTGCCCAGGCACCGCGGGTTCCACAGGGCTGCATGGGAACTTCTTCTGTCTGCAGTTGCCCTGTCAGCAGCATTTCTTGGGGCTCCCTCCGCAGCTCCAGGGCTGCAGCAGAGGCGGCAGCAGGCAGCAACCTGGGGGGAACCTTCCCCTGCCTGTGTCCCTTCTCGCAGGGGTGGGCTGCAGCATGCCCCCCCCCCCACCTTCATCCTCCTCCTGGCTTTTCACCCCATTTCTCCAGTTTACCGCAATCCTTTTTCTGCCTGTGGCCCCAGTCTTGCGTGGCATGCAAATGTAACAAATACGGTCTGTGTTTCTCCACGCTGGCTGTTAATGGGAGTGCTCAATAGAGGCTTTCCGGTCCCACAGTGAGCCACTGAGAGCTGCTCTCCCAATATCATCCCCCTGTTTCACTCCGCACCCATCCTGCAGCACCCTGCCTGGCCCCGCTCCGCCACCGCCCCACGGGCAGGGCAGGCAGGGCACCCTGCGCCTGCCCGCAGCCCCCATCCCACAGCCACCACTACTCCTCAGGCTTGTTATACCCTGCTGCTGAAGGAAATTAACTTGGCCCGACATGTCTCATTCTTGACAAAGCCATGTCAGATAGTACTCATCTCTGTGCTAGCTTGCAGATGCTCACAAAACTGCCTCGGATTATTCACGCCAGTGTCTTTCTGGGATGGGAAGTGCGATGGCTGGCCTGTAGCCCCCCCACTCCACAAGATGGGCATTGTGGTTGCTGGTCTTGGGTTACCAAGAGACCGTCTTCCCAGTGCTCTCACAGGCAACTGCTGATGGCTCTGAGATCCCAGCAGGGAGTTTGATCCTAGTTTGATCTTAAGATGGATCAGGTCCAGCCACTCTGAAAATACTAAATACACCATGTAACCGTTTATAGTGAAAAATATTGAAGGGTTGTTTCTCTTAGGTCCACACTACTTTTGCCTCTGATAAAAAGGCATGTTGTGGAGGGACTGAACTCTCCACTATTACAAATGAGAACTACTTTATTTTCCAGGCTCACCAGAAGTTTACAAAGACAAACACACTGACTTTCTGCAACTGTTTCCACTCTTGGAAGAACATCCCCTTCTGTCAACAGGAACTCTTTTCTGTTGGATGTTCCAGTTACGCTCAGTTTAATCTTTCAGGCAAGGATGTCTATGTGCTCTGCTCCTCCTTGTGTAATATCTTGGCTTTGGGTCTTGGCTCTGTTGAAAGTGGAGTCTGAGGGCTCTTGGGGGCTTGGAGGATTGGACCCATGGGAAAGCACTGGAAAACATCCAGAATGAAGACTATATTTATGAGACTCCTTAAGAGGGACACTCCAAGGCCGCTGGCTTCTCACCCAGGAGTCCTCCTGGGGAGCTGGACAGCACAAGGTGCTTGTCCCCCTCTCAGTGATGGTGCACACCAAGGTTGTGTCCACAGCATGAGGCACCTCCACATCCCACCCCGGCTCCTGAGGGACTTGGGCTTCTTCTGGAGGACTCCAGTCGTGAAACAAGCCAAGGCTCATCTCCTGTGTCCTGCCTGTCTGTGAGGCTCCAGGGACGCTCCAATGGGACATGGCATTGGTCGCATGACTAAGGAGCGTCCTTGAACTTTCCTCCCTTGAGTTTTATTCTTTAAGGTACTGGCAATGAGAAAACCCTCTCCGTGCCCTTCCCCCACCTCAAAGCATCCTTTATAAAAATAAAGTGCCCAAAATAGCCCTAGACAGTGCTTGACATTTGCCAGACAGCTGCTCTCGAGAGTGCTACAAAGGTTATGGATTGCTCTCTGCTTCCCTCCTCCTCCCACCCCACTGCCGCCCGCGTGAACCTTGGAGCAGGGCCAGGTTTCATGGGAGTCTCGTGGTTTGAAAAAGACAGCTTTGGGAGAGAGCCGGGATGCAGGGACATGTTTGTGGGTTGCTGCGTCCCGTCCTGGCTGGGCAGCTCGGAACAGAGCCGGGGTGACCTCTGTGAGAGGAGCTGCAAACCCTTGCGTTAGTTCTGCCCACACCTGGAGCTGGCAGGACGCTGCTGGAGAAGCCTGGTGGCTGCAGTGCAGGGCTGTCCCCACCTGCGAGGCATTGGGCACCTTTGCTTGGTCTCCCAGGTGTCTGAAAGCACAGGCAGAGGGGCTGCCCCATGGTGTGCCCCTCACCCTGGGCAGCCAGGAAGGGGGTCACACCTGGCTGCAGGGTCACAGCCAGACCTAACAGGTCCCCAACAAAGGCACAGTCAGCCCAGGGGGAGCAGGAGGCCAGCAGTGCCTGGGAAAGTCATGACTCAAAGGAAGACTTGGGACTCATCTTGGGCCAAAGCCCCAGCTCAGGTATAAGGAGTCATGCAGCCTGGGAAAGGAGGAAGCAGGGTGAGAGAGCTGCAAGGACACAATGACCAGTGCTGGAATCGGCACCTGGAGAAGGATGTGGGGCATCTCTCATGGAAGGAAGCCTTGCAATGAGAGGCAAAAGGGACTCAGGTTAGCACGGAGAAGGTCGAAAGGCAATTTTAACACCTGCAAGAGTCAAGGGACCTTCCTCTCAAGGTGGAACTGGTCCTGTGTAGCCTAGCGGATTTATCATCTTTCTTGGGAGCGTCGAAGAAGAGTTGCAGCTGAGGCCAGGCCACTGTCTGTGATCTGAAGGGAATCTGAAATTGCACAGAAAGTCCCCTTCCTGTGGAGACTGGCTGGCTCATCTTGTACTTGGACAAGGTCTCAGTATGGAGCAGGAGGAATCCCCCTTCTGTGGGGCCAGCGTTTTATACAGTGAACAGAAAGTCACAATCTGGGCCTGAGAAGTAAAAGCTAAAAGCACAGACTTTTAAATGAAATATACAGAGAAATATTTGAAATCCATAATCTTAATCAAAATGAGAAGTCAGCAGCAGCAAGGTATGAGCCAGTTGTTTTATCTAGTAACCAAATAAATATATACATGTATTTTAAGCAAAAGTGTCAACAGCCTTTAAATAGAAAAAAACATGCACACAGGAAGGAAATTTATTACTCAGGACAGAATGGGGTCTTTGAAACGTTAAATGCCATAAAAATTGTTTTAAACTATACAAGTTAGGAATAGAGGCTTCAAAGAGCTTCTGAGTCCCAGCAACTTCACCAGGCTCAAGCTGTGCTGAACTAGAGGCAAGGAGGCAACCAGCCGGCAGGGAAAAGGGCAGGATCACAGTCAGCTCCATCCATGACCTTACCAAGTTTAGGGTTGTTTCTGCTCCCTGTGCAGCCGTCAGGACTCTGCTGTGGCTGAGAGATGAGGATGGGGGGATGCTAGAAAAGCAGTACAAGGGAGCTGGTGGCTCTGGCAGAGATGCGCAGCCCAGAGGAGCCTCACAGCCAATCTGGTTTGCTTGGCTTTTTTTGGCTTTTTTCCCCTCACTTTTATGTTTACACAAATTAAGGTTTCCAAGGAAGTGCTGGTACTGGCTGAGGCCGTGCTGCCAGTTTTCTGTGGGATCTGTCTTGTTTCCTGGGACCTGAAACTATTTTAAGGACTCTTCAGATCTCCAAGAAAAGTCACTTTTAAGATGTTTTTCCGTGCCTGTTTCTCCAGCCTGCACACTGATTTGTCCCTGCAATTTCACCACCCAACAACTTTGATGTCTAAGATTCCGACACACTCACCTCTGAAGCATTTCCCATCACATGTCTGGCTGTTTATACCTTCGAGGCACGCAGCCACCCCTTTTCTGTTTAAGGACTGTCTTGACCACATCAGTAGAGTGAGAATTTCTAAAAATAGATGAACTGGCAAACTTCACAATCTGGAAAATGACATGCTTTTGAAATCTGTGGAAAAGAATGGATTCCTTAAAGTATAGTTTACAAATACTGATTTCATTATTTATGGTAGCTGTAAAGCATGGTGCATTCAGAAAACATCGTCCCATTCAAGAAGTGTGTTACTCATTATGATGGCTTTAGTGTTCCAGCATGTTCCTCAACTGAAATTTAGCCAAGAGAACACACTGGGGGCATACACAGGGGCAGCCTGGGGGGAAGCTGCTTCTCATTTTGTGTTGGAAAGGGGTGATGAATAGAAGGGGGATTTAGGGGGACCACAGAAGCCTCTGCTAGAGTCTCTTGTGGCACCAGAGGAAGAGGGCAATGCAAAGAAATTAAAAAGTAGCAAATTCACAGCTGCAAAGAGAAGGGAATAGCTTTTCATATAGTGAACACTCAGCCCAAGACACACGGTGGGCTGAGGATGGAGCTGGATATCAGAGTGGTGGGACGCTTCTCTGGCTAAGGCACTGGGGACCAAAGATTAGGCACAAAACCCATGAGTTTTGGAAAGAAACACCCATGTGTGAAGCACCTAGAGGATCTCAGATGGGTCATTTTCCTCCTCGCTTGCTCCTGTCTGTGTGGGTGAGCTGGTGGCTGTAGCTGGGAAAGCTGCTCCTGGCCTGGAGTCCACCTTGGCTTTGGTGCACGCCAGCACAGGAAAGCAGCCCCAGAGGGTCAAACTAGAGGGCTTTTAGGAATGAGCCTCTTCACTGCTCTGTGCTCACAGCTGGGTCCAGCACACACAGCATGCATGGGACCATGAAGCATTTGCCTGGGTTTGGGACAGGTCCTCTGTGTTCAGGCACACTCAGCGCCCTCTCCTCCCAGCTCTCCCCACTACACTGAAAATTTCATACCATACTTTGCTGTTCTTCCTTCAATACTTTGCTCAACTGCAGCAATCTCTGACATTTCTTTTCCTCACACACCATCCTAGACAAAGACTACCTCTCCTCCAAGTCTTTTGAAAAGTACCCAGTTTGCCCAGGAATCTTCCTGAGAATCCCAGGATTCAAATTTCTCTGGGATCACTGTTTTTCCTCTGCCACTATGTTGTCCCTCACGCAGTCCACTTTTTTTATTCCTAAAGTCACTGGTAGCCAAGGGAACGTGCTCCTTTTCATGCCAGCTGTCCTGGTCTTATTGTTTCTTTTAAAAGATTTATTGCATCATTGCTCTCTGCTTCTCTCACTATTTCCACTAGGGTATTTGTAGACTTGGGTAAGTATTGCAAGACCGCCTGCACCTGTTCCTCTGAGTCCTCCTTCTCCTCCGCATCTTGCCCTTCTGTGAAACCCTCCTTCAGGAATTCCTCACCCAGGCTTGTGTTTCACCCTCGAGCCGTACCTTTGGAGCTTTGAGACCATGCTCTGAAGTCTTGGCGCTGCAGAAGTGAGAGGTTTCTCAGGAATGTTCTCTTAAGGATTTGGAGTCTGCTTCAACTGTTACAGCCATGTATAGATGCATGGGGATACATATATATATACACACACACACACAGGGAAAATTTCTGATATCCCACCACAATGGCAAGCGATTGAGGGGGTAACTTCTCGGCACTGAGAGTGGTGTTTGCACAGTGGTGGCTGGAATGGGGATCTTCAGGACTTTTCCTGTTCCTCCTTCAATACGTGTGCACTGGGAGGTGCGTGAACATACCCATCCATGGTGCTCCGCTGTACAGCAGAGAGGAGGCTGTTCCTCCCAAGCGGTGAGAAAATCCTTGCCATTAGAACATACTCACCCCAAAATTTTACTGGCTGTGTCCTCAGCTGCTGCCTCCCATGGTCAGTATGGCTGGCTGCCTGGCTGCCCTTGGCTCTCACCTAGCTGATGGCACAACAGGGCACAGATTGTCCTTCAACACAGCAACGCACACAGATATCCAGCCCATGAGATTCAGCAATGCATTGGACAGGTCTGAAACCCACTGTGAGTGCCAGCACCCAACCAAACTCCTGTCAGCGGCAGATCAGCACTTACCAGTGAAGGGAGTTTGCACATATTTGGGTCCCATCCCCAGGTTGCTCTTGGCTCATCGCCCCGGTGCTGGGAGCTGCCTGGGGAGGTAAGCACCACTCCTGAAGCAAGGAGTTAATGCCATGCTGTAATTATTTGCTCTCTGATGTATTTATAACTTTTACATCTATCTGACATTTTATGGCCAGGCAACATTACAAGGGACAACTGCTTTCCATTACTCACTGCCATGAACTCTCATTCATGGCTTTTTCACCTCCCTCTGACATCATGTTTGCACGGCACAGGGGGCCCAGTGCTGGCCCCTGCCAGCACAACCCAGGATGCCCCAGGAACTGAGCAAACAGATTGCCACCACGCAGAGACGGACCTGGGTGAAGGACGGTCGCTTTTCCAGGGTGGATTGTAGGTATTGCTTTTCTGGCAGCAACCTCCCCTTAAAGGTGACAAGAAATCCCGTCCCATAGTGGCCCACTGCTGGAGCAGTCCTACGTGAAGCTCCATGGAAAAAGGAAAAGAAAAATGACTCGGGGG
>VZTL01074182.1:0-18883 GCA_013400535.1 Scopus umbretta | reverse complement strand
GGGGGGGGAATTGTTTTCTAAAGGAAAAAAATGATAGCAGCCCTCCCTTCCCCATCTGTGGTGGCCATGGCAGGCGTTAGGGGCTCAGATATCCTATGGCAGGCGTTAGGTGCTCAGATATTCTTTGTCATCCCGTGGGGCTGGGGGTTGGCAGCGGATCTGCACGGAAACAAGCAGCAACAAACCGCTGTTCCAAGGGCTGCGAGCTTCGGCTCCTGTTCTCCCGCGGCGCGGCCGGGCTGGGGCAGGGCAGCTGCTGTGAGTTCACTGGAGCAGCACTTTCCCACAGTCTGGAGAAGTGACACATGGCTCTCACACATTCCTGCGCCGGCAGGCTCGGCCGCGCTTGGCCAGGAGTCAAGGCAGACGGAGGGCTGCCGCTGCTGGGAGCTGCTGATTAGCAGGTTCCGACTTTGGCACCAGCCCGGCCCTCGGAGGGCGAAGGAGCAGAGCAGACCTGGACTCCAGGGTGGTTTGTGCAAGCTGCTTAACCCTTTGGAGGCAGGCGCTGAGCAAAGCTTTCCTCCTGGGATTTTGCTTCACTTTGCCTGCCCTGCCTTTGCTGAGCCTGCAGCGCAGTGCCCAGATGCCCGCACTCCCTGCCTGCAGTGCGGACATCTCCCCCGCGCTGCCCCTTCACCCCTCACATCCCTCAGCATTTCCCCCCAAGTCCAGGTGGGGCGTGCGTGCAGGATGGCGTTGGTGCTTGGAGAAAGCATCTGAGCCTGGAGAGCAGCGGGGCTGATCCTGCTGGACGCCAGCCTCGCTTGCCACACGGGCTGGCCAGCTCGCCTGCAGAGCCTGGCAGGGGGGGAGCAGGGCTGGCAGGGGGTGAGCAGGGCTGGCAGCATCCCAGTGCACCTGTGGGTGCTGGGGCAGCCTGGCAGAGCACTGGGAGGTGTCAAATGAGCTCCTGGTGCAGGAAGGAAAGGGTGTCGCCGTGTCCTCCCTGGATGGCAGCGCAGCAGCTGCCCAGTGTCAGGGTCCTCTTTGCAGGCAAGGTTCGCCTTTGCCTTCACCTTTGTTCATGAGCATTGGGGTATTTTTTCTGAATTTGTGCTGGCTTCAGAGCCTCTTCCCATGCATGGGGGAAGGTTTGGGGTCTGAGCTCCCAAGCCCATGGAAAGACTGGCAGGTTCCCAGGAGAGCCAGGTGAGTATCTCCCAGGGCTTCAGCAGTCCAGCTGCTCCCAGCCCTGCCTGCAGCCAGGAGACTCAGGGGCTTGGGGAGGACGGCTGGACTGTGCCCCAGGGAGAGCAGCGGTGCCCTGCGGGCCCCCGCACAGCCCTTGCCCTTGCCCAGGAAAAGGACCTCGTGCTGGGAGGCGAGAGGTGCAGCCGGGCGTACCCGGCGCCTGCATTGGCCCTTGCTGCTGCGGGCGAAGGATCCAGCCGGACGCCAGGGCTGGTGATTCATGGTGTGGTGTGACCAGCATCAGCCCCATCTCCTGGAGCAGTCCAGGCAGTTCCCAGCCTGCCTCCGCTGGGGCCTCCATCCCGCAGCGCTGGCGGAGGGCCTGGGGCAGTGGCTGCGGGGCTGGCTGGGGGGGCTGCTCCTCACCTCCCTGCTGAGGCGAAACCTCCCTTGTGATAACATCAGTTTCCCAGCCCTGCGGAGGCTGTGATGCTCATTCCCATGGAGCATCTGCAGCCTCAGCCCCTTTCCTTCAGGAGCCCAAAGTAAGGACACGCATGCCCCAGTCCCTGCTTCATCACACTGGGGCCCAGCTGGCTGGGAGGAAGGCAGAGGAGGCTGGGGATGGTCCTGCCTTTGCCTGCTACCCCCTTCCCGTGTCCTGGGGGAAGCTCACAGGCTCAGGTTTAAGAAGGACCACAGCATTTCACGTGGCCAAAGACCTGAGTGTGTTGGCGGTGCTGCTGACAGCGTGCTGGCCCAGGCGTCCCTGCCCCGCTGTCATGTCTCAAGGCCGTGCCAGGCTCGCCCGGATGGGGCACGCTGAGCTCCCAAGGGCTCCCCAGGCTGCTCCAGCTCTCGCCCAGGTACCCGTGTATTTACGCAGCTGCGCCCTGACCCTACGGCCTGGGCAAGGCAGCTGGTGGCCACGCAGTACCGAGGGGATGGTGGCTCCAGCTCTGCCCCACTCTGCCTGTGGGAAAGTCATTTCTTGCCCGTTTCCACTCCTGTTTCTGTATTCAGGCCATGAGTTCTTCTCTCCAGAGCCTGGAGCAGCTCCAGCCTTAGGTGGGGTCTCTTGGTACTGTCATGCAAAAGCTGTGGCAATCACAGTGCTACACCACCACCACCAGCAATTGCATTTACAAGTTTCCCAGTCCTCCCAAAAGCCAAAAGGAGCTAGTTTCATGCCTTCCTCCCTGCCTGCTCACCTTCACTTGCTAGTTTTGTTTGATTCCAGACTAACCATGACCTCCTCAAAGGCTGGAAAGAGCTTTTCGCAAAACAGCTGGAGGCAAACCTGGGATGGCCGGGGGGTTCCAGACGATGCAAACGCTCTCTTTTATCTTACCTATGTATTTTTGCAATTAGCTGCCTGCTCTGTCTGCTCCCTATTTCCCTGCGGTTCCTCCCAGCAGCCCTGCCTCAGAAACATTTTGATGGAGAAGCACATCCCTATGCCCTTTAGCTCTTCCGACAGCTCTCTGACAGTTGTGGGTGTTGGCCCTGCATTCACACCCACCGCAGGCACCAGCGAGGCTCAGCAATGCCAGGACCGGCACTGCAGCTTGCGGCAGCCCGAGCTTTTGTCCATCTCTTCTGCAGCGTTCCCTGCAGGAGCTTCTTCCTCTGCCCTCATTACAGGTGACAGTCAGGAACTAAACACCTGGGGTGTCTGGACACCGATTAGACATCCTCCAGAGATGAACAGGCTCCCTGGCAGGTTGTCCATAACCGTTTGCTCCCAGAACTCTGTCTCCTCTTTCTGCTCATTTTTACAAAACCTCTGAGAAAAGCTGAGAGTCAAAAAAGGTTGAGTGAGGTTGTGTGTCATTATTGGCTGTAGGGACATCTAGTATCCAGCACCAAGCTTTGGGGCTGGCAGGCTTCTCCAAGACTTGAGGGATACAAGCTGACTTTCCATTTTCCTGCATCAGGAGGAGGCCAGAGCATCCACCTGTTTTTCAAAAAGGTACATTATAAAAAATAATACTAATGAAGGCTTCCAGTGGCACCACTAGTTGGATCTCAAAGAAGGTTCATTTGCTTGCCTTGTGTGATCTCCAGGCCAGGGAAACCACGGCAAAGGGAACCACAATTTTCAGTCCTTCTCAAAACAGTGAAGGAAGCAGAACAGCCTAAAACCCTTTATAGTATTTGCTTTTACAAGAAACCAGATAGCTGGATCGCTGCTATATGAGTGCTGCTGATACGTCTTCTCCCTGCACGTGGCTGTTACCTGGCCATTTCAAATATTATTTTTTGAAAACCACTTCCATAAATCAACAAACACTGCCCAGCACTGGCAGAACAGCCCACGCAGCTGGAGGACTAGTGGCTGCTGCCAGTCATTGAAGTAGAACAAACTAGCAAGTACGCACAGAAATGTGATTAATGAAAGACAGACCACAAAGCCTATAAAAACACATTTCTTGCTTTTATTAGACCAAAGCAACTGTATAAAACAAGCACACGAGCCCAAGATGCCTGGACAGAGGACGGCAAGGATTGCCACTGCCCCGTAAAGACGAGGTGTGCGGATCCCCCGCCTGCCTCTCATGCTGCCTGCCACCCCACGGGCATGGGGGAGAGGAGGCTCCACCGCGGCGTGCCCGGCTGGCAGGGACATGCATCCCTGCTGGAACTGGCTGGGACAGGGCAGAGGGATGGAGGGGAGAGGCACAGATAGAGAAATCTGAGTTAATCACAGCAGTGTGGCAGCGCTTGTGAAAGGATGGGTGTTGCTGGGTGTCCGGCACTGCTCCATTGGCACCACATGGCTGAGCGGAGGATGTGGTGGTGTTTCATCACTTGTCTCATTCACTGGGGCCTCCAACCTGTGGAAATGTTATTTTTGCCTCCCCAGGCACTTCTTGTCAAGTTAAAAATAAAATCTCCCAGCAGTGGAAGGGAAATGTTTGTTGTCGACCCCATTCAGCCTGGTGGAGGCAGTAACAACGGTGGGAGACCAAGGAGGGGATCGGCACGGCACCCTTGCTTCCCAGAGAAAATAAAAGCTACTCCACTTCCCTGCCACCAGCATGGTCTGGGCATAGATATTAAAAAAAAAAAAAAATGAAGTGGAAAAAAAAAAAAAGAAAAAGAAAGCCCCTTTTTCCACTCTTCGAGGCAAGATCTCCTCGGCAAGCACTGGCAAAGAAAGGCATCTTGTTCAGGGGCTCTGAAAGGCAAGATGAAAGGGGAAACCTACATTTTTCAGCCCAGCCTGTTTCTGACATGGGAAAATAGCGCAGACAAGAATAGATAGCTTGTTGGCTCATTTTTTCCTTGATTATCTGTGTGAATGCACCGTATTAAGCCGGGAATAAGATGCCAGGATCCCCCTGCCCTCCCTCTCCCCCTTCCCCAGTTACCTTGAGAACAGCAAGGAGTGAGGAACTGTGATTTGCGAGCATGTGGGGCACTGCGGGTGCCCAGGGCAGCCGTCTATCACCAGCCACCTCTTTTTGCCACCTCTTGTGTGCTCAGCATCCTTCTGCCCCTGCACTCAGGCTCCTGCATGCCCTAAAAATGCAACCAGAACCATGCCAAAAGCTAAGCTCGGGTTAGGAGGAGCTGTGCTGAGATTAACTTAGTGATGCTCCCTGCAAAACATGTCCCAGCAGCTCATGTGGGTGGTGGCATCGGAGCATGACATGCAGCCACGATGGGACGGGAGAGGGTGACTGCACCTGTTGGCAGACTGTGGGGGCCTGGGCTGGTGCCAGTGCTGCTCTCAGGTAGCACTTGGCTCCCCGAGGGAGTGAGGGAGCCCGTTTTGGGTCCAAGCGGTGCTGCTGTCACGGCTCCCTCCCACAGTGGCTTTTGCTGTACTTTTGGTAGCTCAACAGCCATCATTTCTATCCCAGCACCGCTTGGAGCATGGGTCATTAGCTGCGGCCGGCTGTGTGACCCACCAGCGCTATCACCCATGACGGGCTGCTCTCCGCTGCCTGCTGCGGATCACCAGGCACCAGGTTATGAAAACAAATGTGCAGGTGCCACACTTAGGGCTTGATGGAGGCTCACATCAGCCTCCTGCCCACCTGCACCCCAGCTGGATCAAGTTTTCACACTGTGAAGAATGCAAAAATGGTCCAAGCAAGGACTGTGCATCTCCCCGGGGGGAGGCTGGCACTGCTCCAGTGGGCAGCAGGGGCATGGCAGCGTCAGTCCTGCTGCTCCTGTCAGTGCGGTCACGCTCTCTGCTTCTGTTTAGAAATGAATCTCTGTCAGGGGGCAGAACTTATGGCTGTGTTGCCCAGCCCCAGGCACGTGCACCAAAAAGCTTCTCTTACGCCAAAAGCAACATACTAGCTTAAAAAAATGCAGTTAAAAGTCCTGTGCATTTTGGATCGTCTTTGTCCCCTTCTGAGCCATTTGGGTCTTGTCGCCAGGTTTTACCCCACAGTCAGAAGAAGAAATTAGCAAAGTGCTTAAATGATTACTTTCCCCTCCTTGAAGGGCTCCAGCAGGGTCTGCGAGCCACCACCCCCCAAATGCGACAGGAACCTGGGCACCAGCAGCGAAAAAATGCAGCCACTGAGGCATGACAGGGCTACTGGGGAACGTGCCTGGCCAGACTATGGGTCACTAGGAAGATCCCCTCCTCCTCCAGCACCTGGGATGCTTGCCGGGCTGAGCAAAACCCATCCCGCGTCCCCCTGCATGCCCCCGCAGCCCCTGCTGCTGCGACGCTCTGCCCCGCCGGCCGTCCAGCCGCGTGCACGCATGTGCGGGTGCGTCTGCCCGGGCACGCTGCAAGGTGCTGCGCCCTGCCCGGGAAGCGTAAGCGTGTGCGTGCGTGCGTGCGTGCGTGTGTGTGTGTGTACCGGGGAGACCTGTTTGCATATGAAAGTGGCCGTGTGCTCCGGAGGGCTGTATCATTTATTGTATGATCTTATCTGGCGCGTGCCTCAGCCGCCCTTTCCCACACTCTGCATGCTCTGCTGCCAAGGCCCCGGGCTTAGCCTGTCAGCATTACCCGGGCTCAGCAGGCAGGCAGTAATTCCCTGAATAAAGAAAACATTTTAAGGTTTGACAAGTCCAGCATTTGCATGTCTGTTTTCAGAGAAATAACCATCTCAGGGGATTAAGCCCTTTTTTTTTTTCCCATCCAGCCCAAAGTATGAAAACATTCTTGACATAGTTGCCTGAAAAAAGGATTTCTATAGAGTAAAATACCTTGCGTCCTGTGTGAGTCCAGTGATTTGCTTTGGGGGGAAGAAAAAAAAAACCAGAAAGGAAAAAAAAGAAAGAAAAGAGCCGCTCCAATCCAATAGATTGTTGGTTTTAAAGTGGGTGAAACGCGCCAGCAAGCGCCGTGGATCCCAGGCGACGCACACACCAGGAAGGATTTGCATCCCTCCGTCACTGCCCACCTCTTTGTGCGGTGCCGGCAAAGCCTGTCGGCTGGGCTCCCTGTGGGGCTCGGGCCGCGCTGGCTGGCAGCATCACTTGTGAGCTGAAGGAAACCTCTCCTGCTCAGCAGCCCCGGAGAGGCAGGCAGCTGCCTGGGGAGGAGGGCTGGGGGCTCCGGGGGGCGCCGGGACTCAGCGTCCTTGAGATGTGCCCCAGCACAGGGGCTTCGGCCACCCATGCCAGGCACGTCCCAGAGGAGCGCTTGCTCACTGCACGGCTGAGCCGGGGGACATGCTGCCGCAGGAACGCACTGGCCCCGGGAAGACTGCGAGCAGGTCGTGGCGNGGCAGCGGGGGCGGCAGCCGGGGCGGGTGGCGGGGTGCCGGGCACGGATGCTGGCCAGGCTGCCTGCTGCGGGCAGGAGGAGCCCGGGGGGTCCGGGGGGCGCCGGGACTCAGCGTCCTTGAGATGTGCCCCAGCACAGGGGCTTCGGCCACCCATGCCAGGCACGTCCCAGAGGAGCGCTTGCTCACTGCACGGCTGAGCCGGGGGACATGCTGCCGCAGGAACGCACTGGCCCCGGGAAGACTGCGAGCAGGTCGTGGCGCAGGAGCGGGGCCAGGTTTAGGATGCTAAACACTTATTTTATTTACTTGGAAGAAATCAGATTTAAAAAGGGCTAGTTACTCTCTGACTCCAAGGGGGAGGTCGTGCTTTGCCAAATTCAGGCTCTCCGGGATTTGGCTCTCTGGTGCACTACTGGGGGTGACTGGGAGAGACCAACCTTTGCCCCAGTACCATCTGGAAGCTCCTGTGCTGGCAGCTGCCTTTGGAGCCTTCAAGCGAGAAGGTGCACGTGGGAATTACACACACATGCCGGCCCGGGGCCCAGGCTGATGACGAGCATCCTTCGCTCCTCCGGGCTCTCTGCCACAGTGCTGCTCGGCAAACTCGGGATGCTCCCAGCCGTGCCGGCCGCCGGCTCCCATCCTGCCATGGCTGGCGGTGGAGCCTGGCGTGGCTGTTTGTAATTTGTCAGGGTGCTTTGCCTTCCTTCCCCCCGCCTCCCCTCGCGAGTACACTGGTTTTCTTCACAGCTAAATGAGGCTTTAAACCAGGGGATAATACAGCTTTAACACAGAGAGGCTTAAAAAGCAAAAGTGAATAATTTCTCAGTTCTCCTTCCCATAATCTCTCCCGGTAACATTAATTATGAGTTTGCACTGAGTGCCCCAAGGCAAGCGCTGCTTTCCCAGGACAATTAAAGTTACTTAATTATTAAAAACCGTGTGTGCTGTTCCTGTGCGTTCCCCAAAGCACCGTGAGGCAGGCGGGCCGCCTCGGCTCACACACTTTCTCAGAGCAGCGATTGAAGTGTCTGTGGGAAAGTCTGCTCCTTTGTCATTCCTCTGGCATAATCTCTGCAAATCCCACCCCCGGCCCGCACCCCAAAGAGCAAGCGATGCCGGCGGCCGGGCCTCTGCNCGTTTGGATGCTGGTGTGGAGCTGCGGAGGATGCTGAGCTCTCCTGCCGGTGCTCCAGGTTGAGAGCATGGCTGGCCAGCCTTATAGGCAGCAAATGGCTTTGCACCAGAACAAAACAGCTTGCCAAAAGCCACGCGTTGGTTGCCCTGACAGCCGAGCCCTGCTGCCCCGCTGCCTCGCTCTGCTTGTGGGTGCACCAGGCTGTGCATCCAGCACCCGCAGCCCAGACGCCCGGGACAGCCCCGGTGTGACGCAGAGGCAGGTTCGGCTTTTTTTTCTCCTTGACTCAAGATATTTTTCAATCTGACAAACTCTTGGTCAATTCTTCCTCATAAAAGCCAGGGAGGGGCGAAGGCGCTGCGCAGTGGAGGCAGCAGTGGCAGGCAGGGGAAGATTTCTGCCAGGCAGCTCCGAGACAGAGTGCGGCACGTGGGAAGCAAAGCACCGGGGCACAGCTCGCTGCCTGACTCTTTCCATCTCAGAAGGTGCCTCCATGTGCTCAGCTCAGCCTTACCATCCGGCATTCTGGTTCCTCCACCCCTTTCCCAGGCCAAGGATCGCCAGCTTGCAGTGCACCAGCTGCCGAAATGCTCCTGCCCCTGCAGGAGCGGTGCCACCCCCAGCACCCCGCCTGTGACAGCGGCAGGTAGGGGGCTGCCGGGGGAGCAGGGCCGCGGGGCGGGTGTGAGCGAGCTCCGTCCCAGCTGCTTGCAGTCGGTGTGTCAGGCTGACTCAGAGCATCAGCGGGCGCAGCTTCCCCCACCTTGTGTGCTTTTGGCTGCCACAACAGCCTGTGGCAGAGGGTTTCGCAGCTGAGCAGTCCCTGGTGAAGGCAAGGGCTCCCTCCTTTTTGTTTTGGACTTGTTCTCACCATGATTTCACTGTTCCCAGTTGCCAGCTCTCCCTCCAACTGCCACACTGGCTCCTGGGACCTTCGTCATCTCCCTTTAGCTTTTCCAAGCTTATGTGACCTGGACATCTGATCTTTCCTGATCTTTCCCCACTATGCCTCCAAATTCTACTACCAAGCATCCTTAAGGCCTTTCGTCATGCTCCTTTATTCCCATTACATCCTTTTTGAGAAAAAAGCGCTGCACATAATACTCAGGAGGAGGATCTGTTTAGTTGTTATCTTCCTTTCCTAATCACGCATTATGCTTGCTGTCCTGACTCTCACCCAGCATTGCTGAAGAGGAGGTGAGTGTTTTGCACGGCTAGTTAGGGCTGCTTTTCTGTGGGTTGTTGCCTTGCTTTTATCAATACTGAATTTCATCTGCCAGTTTACCAGCCTGAAGTTTAATCCTGTGAGCTCCTACTCAGCTGTCAGCTTTAGATTTGGTGATTCCAAGTCTTTTAACCAGTTGTTTTCTCCCTGCAAGGTGAATGTCCCTCCAGTCCATTGGGCGTTCAGGGGCTTTTGGAGAGATGCTGAGGCAAAACCATTTTGGAAGTGCCACTGCCTCACGACCAGCACATTGCTGTGCTCCCCACACTCGGTGACCTGGCTGATTTGCGAGGCATGGCTTCTTCCTCCCAGGTGGTGTTGAGTCTCCTCCAAGTGCCATATTGACCCAGACTGTTATAGATGACTTCTCCCAAATTGCCCGTGACATCCCCTGAGCTCCTCTGGCTATTGCTCATGTCGCCTTCCCCACCCTTTGCCCCAGGCTGGCAGGAGGGACCGGGTACCCACCCCGGCAGGGCTGGTATCGCCTCATCCCGGACACGTGCCACTCCGCAGCTCCTTGCTTTGCTGGAAGACTTCTCTGGCAGGTCCCTGCCATGGGATGCCCCCCCGGCACAGCCCCACAGGAAGGCTGCTGCAGGGGCACTGCCTGAGCATCCTCCTCGACCTTCAAACCACCCCTCAGCTTTTCTGCTGAGGCTTTGCCTTCCCTGGGTGCTCTGTTCGTGCCCCCATCATCCACAACCTGCGCTGGCTCACTGGTTGCATTCCTGCTACTGGCATGTATGCAAAGGTGCTTATTTTCAGCTTTTAGCAAGTTCTTCCCAAAACTTTTAAATTGCCTTTATCGTGCCTTTACTTCTAACTTGCCAGGGTTTTGCTCTTTTCCGTTTCTCACGTTACAGCACCATGTCCACTTTTGAAGGCTCTCTCCACCACTAACTGCCTCGTTAGCTTCTCCCTGCAACCGCTGGGCTGCTTTTAGCCCCTTCCTGAGGCATCGAGAGGGCTGGAGGCTGCACCAGCCCCGACCGCTGCTCAGAGTCACGCTAGCAGAACAAGGCAGCTGGCCCCAGGGGAGCCCTCCTCACCCCCAAACACCCGGCCACCCCCTGACTTTTGCCCCACATACAGCAGAGGCTCTTCCACCCCCCGCCGCATGCCCAGGCACTTCTTTCCTTTCCCTGACAAAGCTGAACCCGAAACAAAGATTTTCTCCAGTGCTGCCGGCAGCTGGTTTGACTCCTTGAAGTAATCGCTGTAATTGACCCTTGCAGGCGCTGAGCGCCGAGGGAGCGGGGCCGTTCATCAGGCTGACGGGGTGTGAAAACCAGCAACTCTTCGGCTGGGCTGGCTCCAGGCCCCCTCAGGCTGTGCCGGGCTGCCGGCAAGCCCCACGGCCCTCCTCACCCTGCAGCCCCCGGTTCAGTGGGGGGGCTGTATGGGTCCCCAGGGTGCAGGCAGGGAGGAGGTGAGTGGTGCCCTCATCCTCACCGGGCATTCCCAATGGCACGTGGGCAGCGGGGCTGGAGGACCTTCACAGATAGCCTGCTTTCACCGCAAACCTGCCATGTTTGGGTCAGCAGCTCCCTGGACCCCTGGGACTTGGGGGCGGACCCAGCTCGGCACTGCAGCTCTGGCACTACCGGCAGCATCGCGGCATGGGGTGGCATCACTGTGCACTGTCCCTTCAGTGCAACCCACATCCCAATCCAGGGTCACTGCTGTTCTCTATCCAGGGTATGGAGCCTGTAAGTGGCTTTTCCTTAAGCAAGGGACATCTTCAAGGCATAGAGCTGATGTCAGAGGTGACAAGCGTGACACATACCGAGTGATAAACCCCGCAGGGCTGGCTGCTCGTCACCTCTGCCTCCAGCCCCTCCTCTGCAGGTTTACGGCAAGGAGAGAGCTTGTGCTCCTGTGTGAGCGGTGGTGAACGAGGCCATGGAGATGCGGCGCAGGGGACACCCGTCCCTTGCCGGCCCGTGCCAGCTCATCCTCTCACATGTGGCTCAGGCTCCAGCGAGCGATGAGGTTATTTTCTGGCTGCTGCCGCTCCTGCCGGGAGTTGCTCCAGACCCTCCCAGTCCCAGTGTTCATTTCAGCCTCATTTGTCTTCCTGGCAGTTTTGTCGTTCCCTTCTGCAGTTTTCTTCCTCTGACTGGGCTGTGTGCGTGTAGCGAGCACACTCTCTGGCCGCCCGCCCTTGCAGGCAGCCCCGGGGACCAGGCAGCAGCTCCCGGCCCCACGCTGGCCTCCATATCTCACTTTCCCGGTTGAGGAAACATATTTTGCAAGCAAATGCTCCCTTTTTGTGTCCAAGTCTGAGGTGAAAGAAGACCAGAGACATCAGTGTCCTCCCCCAGCCCTCCAAGCATAACTGGTCGCCGTCCCTCGCTCCTGTCTCTCCCCATGCTGCAGCTCCTGGGCTGAATTCTCACTCCTCCTCTTCAAAGAGCATCTTCCCACAGCACAGCCAGCGCTGCCATGCATCGCAGGGGGCAGCAATCAACCAGCATTGCCAGGTCTAAAAATGGTGTCTTAAAAAAGCAGATCTCAGATTAGTGTGACAGAACTCTCTAGCCTTGTCTGCCCTTCAATTTTATTTCCCATTTACACTTCATCCTTTAACTACCTTTCTTCCGAAAGGCACTGAACATGTTGCAAACAAATGAGAGTAATTTAAGGGACTGGCACACTGTGGGCTGGGATTTCTTGTGATTATGGCTTTCTCCCTCCCTGTATCTCCCAGAGACACAAGATTTGGGATCCCTGGCTGCTGTGGGATCGTGGGAAGGCTGCAGGAGGACGGGTCCAGGTGGGACCTGACTTTGCTGGCCGGCGAGTGAGTCTCCTCCCAGGACAGCACCAGCAAACTTACTTAGTGGGGCCAGCCTGGGGACTTTGGTGCCTACTTTCCCCTGCTGCAAGCAGCCTCTGCTCATGTCTGTTATCCTTGTGCAGATGTCCAAGGCAGAAGTCATGGACCTCTGCAAACCTCTGTGTGTCCCAGATTCCCGTGTCGGCAGCAGCCAGCTCTGGTGCCGTGTTTGGTACCCAGCATCCAAAGGTAGATGCATGTGTGGTTCCCTTTGCTGCCAACCGCAGGGAAAGGCCGTCATGCACCAAGGGTGCCTGGCCGGTCCTCTGCTGTGACCCTGGGACAGATCTGCTCTCCCCGTCCTCCAGAGGCTGTTTGCTTTATGATCTGTGAACATCAGGAAGAAATGAAATAGCAGTGGAGAATTCCATTCAGCAAAGCTTTGATGGTGAAAAATGTGCTGTTGGGTTGTCTGTTCCACAGAATTCAGGAAAAAAAAAAAAAAAAAAAAAAGACAAGGAAAAGAAGGAAGAAGGAAAGAGAGAAACCATCTGCTTTTTTCAGAAGTTCCTCACCCACACACTCCATTGTCGCTGCTCGAAAAGGCCTTTTCTCCTCTCCCCTCCACGCCTGTGCAATCAGATAGTCCCCAAACTGCCCCGGGTTAATTGAAACCAGAAGCTGCTGTCACTTCCAAGTGTTATGAGCACAGGGACCACAAGGAGCTCAGGTGTTTGGGAAAGGGTGATGTCAGTAGGGTCTACGATGAAAGGCTCGCTGACAGCCTGTGAGGCGATGCCGCGGGAATGGCCGCAGGTACTTGGGTACCACCGGCTCCGCTCCATCAGCGCCGCACCACCAGGTGCTGTAGCCGGGGCCACCCTGCGCCGCCGGCCACCCCGGCGCAGCCACGGCAAGGCAGGACACGAGCTCAGGGACTTTGCCCTGTGTGCTCCCCTCTCTCGCCCCCATGCTGTTATTTTTCGGGCAAAAATAGTTAAGACTTTTGAAAAGAAAGCAAGCCCAGAGTGAAAAGAGGCTCCAAAGCCCTTCCTGGCAGGGGACAGCTGGTGACGGTGTGTGCCCGGCCTCTCTTCAAAGTGCGAGTGGCTAATCTTGTCTCAATAAAATCAGCATCGTGTCAGGCTAATCAGTGGACACCAACACTTTAATGGCACTGGCAGAGCCCCAGCAAGGTCCGGGGGTTATCCTGCATCGTATTCCCATGGCAAAGGTAGATAGCAAGCTCCCTCCTGCAGGTACACATCCAAGGGCTGTCTGGTGCCCATGGGGCACATGTAGCACTGCTGGTATCTCTGCTCCAGCTCCGTCTGGGTTATTAATCGGCTCTCTGCTGCCTGCAGCCGTCTCTCCTGGGCATCCCGCCTGCCCGCACTGGGAGGGGACGGGAGGGGAGGGGATGGGACGGGATGGGATGGGACGCCACATTCGCCAGCAGGCAGCATAAATCTCAGCTTCCCAGGCAAGGCAGCTCTGTAAACCACAGCAGCTCAGCACTGGGTTTATATGCTTACATTTACAACAGGCAAATTGACAGATGATGCTGTGCACACAGATTGTGTAAACTGCTGGCGGGTGCTGCCCCATGCCCCTCACCAGGCGCTGCTGGGTGCCCGAGCCTCTCTGCAGGGACAGGAGGGAGATGGGGGGGACCTGCTGGTGACGCGGCCCGTGGTGAGCCCGGCGTGCTCCCACGTACCTGTCCCCTCGGCCTCAAGGGCAGGCTGGGAGGAGAGTGGGATGGGGGGGAGCGCATTGATTTAAGATGTGAGAAGGTCAAAAGTTTTCTTGAGCGGAGTTGCTATCACAACGCCGAACACTTCATCCCCCTTTTTATCTACCCCAGTATTTATTGTCCATGAGCAAATACTTGTGTTTTTATAAATTCCTTTAGAGTGAATCACCCTTCTCCTGTTTAAACCAGCAAAGACCACATCAAACAGTATCACTCCATCTAGAATTAATCATTAATTTGAAGTATCTGACAATATTTTGCCAGCATTATTTCTTCTTCTCCCCAATTAATAAAGGTTAAGCCTCAGTACCGGCACTTTTGCAGGACACTCAGTGCACGGTGTCACTGGCGATGTCACTGGGAGCTCATCAGTCCCAAACCCGCCCCGGGCAGCGCAGGCACAGATGCGCAGGTCTGGACCCGGCCTTTAGGCAGGGGGAAGCAGCCGCGCTGCTGCCCGCACGTGGTGTGGAGCAGGCAGCTGAGCCGCCACGCTGCCCAGTGCAGCCCCGGGAGCCTCCATCCCGCAGCCAGGGAGCTAACTCGCGCAGGGGCTGGCGTCAGAAGCCTCTTCACTCTCACGGAAGCACAGAAGGGCTGGGCCGGTCTAGAGGATGGTAGAAGGAGACGGAGCCTTCCTCTGCCTGCTCTCTCTGCAGCCTCCACAAGCACAGTTTCAAATCAGGCCAAAATCTGATCTCAGATGGATGCATGTGGCTTCTATTCACTTGAGACAGAATCCAGCCTTTAAACGCCACATTTTGTACTTTGGTTTTGTTTTATGTCTCAGACGTGTTTTGCTAGGACACTGCATTTCATTTAAAAATTATTTTTGACAAGGCCTTATGGTTCATGAATTCCTGCACGCCAGGTCCTGCAACAGGCATCCCAGATCTGCTGGCCCCTTCTGAGGCACCACATTGGGGTGGTTTTGCTTCTTGCTCACAAACAAGCCATGAAATGACCTTGATTTTTCCAGTGTCTTTGTGGCAGGGCATTTACTTGACGCTTTTATGTCAATCTATTGCAGCCCTTGGATGCTTTGCGATCTAGCTTGCTTGGATGCTTTGCTATTTAGAGAGTGTGGCTGGTTGCTTAAGTCATGTGGCATCGCTTCTTGCTTTCGAACAGATGGGTAAAATGTATAAACACACAACAGCACATGATGAAGGCAGAATATAGCCTGCTGTCCACAAATACACCGGAGACAGAAAGATCAGGCATGGTAAGCTGGCAATGCCAACATCACCCAGGCATGCTGAATGAGCTCCAGGTCTTTGGCATTTCATGAGCACATTTGGCTATTAATCTGGTATTTAAGGGAGTTAAATAGGGGCAGGCTTGGGACCTTTGGCATGGTTCCCACATTGCAACACTCCGCAAGGTCCCCTCCAGCTCCCCTTGCTGAAACAAGCTGTTCTTCAGGTGCCTACAGCAGACACGCTCCAAATCCACGGGTGCCTTCAGCTCCAAGGAGAAAGCAGGGACAAGCTCGTGGGGGTGCAGCCTCTTCTAGCTCTTTCCTTGTCCTCTCCTGCCTGTGGCATCCAGGGTGCTTATGTCACAGGGGACAGGGGATTCACCACCGTGTGCTGCACTCCTGGCTGCGGCTTGTACTGCTCTGGAATGTGATGGAGACAGTGCCAGGCAAGGCGTGACAGTTCTTTTCTTGCCTCTCTCCAGCAGTAGGATTGCAAAGGCTGGCTCACCTATCGTAAAGCCAGTGGCAAGGGTCGCTGCTTGCCTCAGAGGAAATCTGTCAAACTCTCCCCGCATTTACACCAGAAGAACCCCATTTTATCGTGGGGCAGGAGCAGAGAGAGCAGGACAAAGTGCTCCGTAACGATGGACTGGGCCACTGTAACATCTCTGCAGCGAGCATCCCTGCCCACTCTGGCTGCTGGCATTTCTCCACCAGGTTTATCACTGCATCAGCCATGTGAATACACCTTTTTTATGGTATGAGCCTTTCAGTGGACTTTCTGAAAGACAATGATGTTCCTTTGAAGGTTTGGCTGATCCTGTTTCCTGTATGTTCCTGAGCCTTGTATACATTCAAATTTGACTTGTTAACTTTATAAGGATACTTCAGACTTGTATTGTACTGAAATTGGCTGGGATCTCAGTATCTCCCTTATTCCCACGTACTTTTTTCTTAGAAATGCTTTGTAGTCATGTTATTGCTCTTGGGAGGTTTGGCTTTAACAGCCTCCAATAAAGATATGAGCCTGTGAAAGGGCACCAGTAGCCCAAGATTATTCAAGAGGAGCAACTGAAGTGCAGGTGCCTGCTGTTTGCAGCGCCTCTTATTTGGGGCAGCGGCAGCCAGCACGGCAGCGGGCAGGCAGGGCTCCTCACGCCCCGCAGAACGGGACCTGCCTGCAACAGGCACAAAGCTCCGCAGCCTCCGAAGTCCTGCAGCCTCCTGCAGAGCGAGCAGAGGCTATCGGGCAGGCACCAAGAGCAGTGGGCTGCAAAAACCGCCTTTGCTGGGTTTCTTTGCTGCTCCTTCTGTTTGAATCTTTGCACAGCGCCAAGGCCTCACTGATGCTCAGGCCGTGGCACTAACACCTCCCGTCGCCAGCAGTACTCCCCACATACCTCCTTGGGTCCTGCCTGTGTTTTTCACAGCCCCACAGTCATCCTGCTGTCAGCTAACACTGATGTGAAGCCTCCCAGCCTACCGTAGCCGTCCCCGATTTTTGTCTCTATATTTTCTCTTTGCATTTCATAGTATTAAAAAATGGCACCTGCATGAACCCAGGTTTGCTGCCCTGCTCTTTATGTTGCTCCTGGAGGATTCCTGCCTTCCCCTGTACTCGCAGGCAGCCTGAACGCATTTCTAAGGCAGCTGATGAAAACACTGCCCTTCGTTGCAGGGGAAGAAGGACGAGGCCCTTGAAATCTCATTTCAGAACATTTCATCATTTGGATTACATGTGAAAATAAATGTCATTTCATACGGCATTCCAGATTACTTATCAAATAATGATCTGCCTCTTAATGCCTAGACTACTGGAATCTGTGCAAATTAAATGTTGTATTTGTAAATGTATTTATTCATTACACTTAGCAATTAATGCATGATTTAAGTAATTGAGCTGTAAATTATCCCCTTGTTTATAAAATAACAACATCCTCTGAGGGATAATATTTTCTATTACAGCAATTAGTTACGCATCAATTCTTGACTCGCATGTAGATCTCCACCTTTTCTCCTCTTGTATTAGCTATTAGGAGAAAAACTCTTCTCCAGCATGATCTCCAGCACCAAGGCATGCCCACAGCTCTGGACTGGCACACGTGCAGCCGTGTGTAACCAAAGCAAATGGAGAATGCGCAGGAGTTTTCTCAAAATCCCACCCCTTGCTAATGCATGTCAGTGGCCAAGGGGCTAACGGAGGGTCTTGGCTGCAAATCAGCAAGAGAAGGAAGGAAAATAAGGGAGAAAGCCAGTCCGTCCTAGCACACACCCTGCTCTGCTGTCAAAATGTGTAAATTGAGGATTTCAAATCACTACCTCCCACATCAGGTGTGACCGCCCTGGGCGGAAAAATAAACAAAAAATCCACCGTCCCTGTGTCCCCCTGGCACACCGCCCCAGATTGCCTCACCTGCCACCGCAGCTTAACTCTGGCATAATTCAGGTGGCTCACTGGGACTGCCGCAGGCAGGAGGCAGGGCAGGATCTGGCTCCCTGGAGGTGTGGCAGGGACGATGCTGAGGGTGCACCGCCACGCAGCTTAGCACCGTGCCCTGCTGCCCTACCCACATGTATGAAGACATGTGTCTTCACCAGGTCACTAATCCTAATAGCATATGATCATCCTGATATTCTCGATATAGCTAGAGGACTAATTTTAGCTCTGCTATCACCCTGAATAATGAATACTGATTTTAGGAATGCAGCATTCAAATTATAGGTACATTAAAATATTAGTGAGATAGGCTAATTCTCTCCATAACGCTGCCAAGCTAAAACAAAACTGAAGACACCGGGGAGATCAGGCGCCAAGTGCAAATGATTCATCGTACCCTGGATTTATCAGGGTCCATCTGCTTACCACTTCAAGAAAGACACTGGCTGCGCAAAGGCTGTATTTGCAGTAGCAAAGCACTGCACCCTGAAGTATCCTGTGTTTTCTTGAATAAATGGGTACAGGAATAATGGAAAGGGAGAGCTGGCAAGCTGTGACCCATCCCATCTGTTAAGGGGAAATCCCAAGGGCTCTGGGACCAGGTCAGACCGGGGGGCTGAGACCTCTGTCCTCGCCCTGGGCAGGGCACGCAGCCCCTGGGCTGGCTGTCCTGCCTGCCTGCCTGCCTGCCTGCCTGTGCTGCCCTCAGCTGAGCTCCCCAGCGTGAGGCAGGGCTGCCTGTTGCAGCACCTCCCAAAGGTCCCAAATATTTTCTTGCTGCATCGCCGTGGTTGCCAGGGGTTTGAGGATAACGTGCAGTTTACACACCACTCTCCCTGCTGCCGGTTCATGGCATTGGAATAAGAGATGATGATCAGCTGGTGAATTTAACAGAAAGCTCCGGGGCAGCGATCAGTCCAGGCTTCTTTCTTGGACTGATTAATGCCAAGGAGAAGGAATCATGGTGGAAAACGTGATTGATCGTTCTGCAGAGGAGCACAGACACTGCGGTCAAGGGCTGGTCCCATGGGATTTACGAGCCTGCAGTCGGTGAAGGTTGGGCCCCCGGGGAGGCACATGCGGTTGGCTCCCACCTGCCCTCGGCTGTGGGTGCCGGCGGGGCCGGGGGAAGAGGGCAGAGGGGGCACAGAAGGGCTTGTGTGCCAGGACTTGCAGGGCACGCTGACGCACCCAGGCGTGGTTTCCCTGCGCTGAGGACGGCTGGCAAGGCTCCAACCTCGCCACGCTCCCGCCTGCGTCTTCCTGCCCCCCCCCGGCTGCACGGATCCAGCTGCGCACAGCTGGGCTGCAAACCGCACTGCTGGTCTCATCTGACTTAAAAGCTGTGTTCTGGAAAAGCCTGCAGGGCTTCCTACAGTCTCGGCATGCCAGGGATCACATACGTCTCAGCACACGAGCGCCTCAGCAACGCGGCTGGGGGCTAGACTCAGTGGATGTGGAGCTGATGCACATCCACCTTTGCCTGAAGGCTCTCAAGAGGG
>VZTL01074179.1:0-23608 GCA_013400535.1 Scopus umbretta | reverse complement strand
CCCCGCCCCGCCGCCCCCCGAGGAAGATGCCGCTTGCATCGACACCGCCTTTGACAAGGAGGTTTCCGGGGAGAAGAGGTACTCCTCATGCTCCCACCTGGCTTCTGCTCGTGGAAAATCCTCCACGGTCCCACAGGTTAACACAAACTTGGCTCCTCCAAACCTGTCATCAGCTACGCTTTTAATGCACGGTATCGGCTTATTACTTCGCCAGCCTGTCTGTAGCGCACTCCGCCGTCTTGTGTTCTCCTGCCCCGGTAAGAGCCATAGCATACCTAATGCGCTCACTAACCCCTATTACTTAAGTTGAAAGATAAATGAACCCGCCAAGAGATGTCATTAAAAGGACACGTGTGTTTGCATATCGATCCTTCTAATGAACTGTCTGAAACGGAGAAATACTTCCGCTGGCTTCGCAGGTTGTATTTCTTATTTACAAATAAATTAATTATAATTTCCTGGGCACATATTGCATCTTTTCAGAACTGTCAGGAGCTGAACGGGTTGAGCATGAAACTGTCTGGCCAAGTGTCAAGAGACAGCAAAATACTATTTAAAATACACTTTTTTTTTTTTTTTTAACAGCGACTATTTGAGAAATTTGTAGTGAAATTTAAAATACTTTTCATTTTTAGTAATTTTCATTACTTTCATCATATACTAAATGCAGCCTTTGAAAGGACCGCAAATACCTGTGAGGGTTATGTCGCAGGGAAGAAATTATTTAAACATAGATCATTTGATCTGCTGTTCATTAAAAACATAGGAGGTCTTGCCAGATAGGGGAAATATTTTTTGATAGATTACTAATTTAAAACTGAAATACTGGTTTTCAAGTTACTCATAGCTCTTATTTGTGAATCAACTTACTGGCACTTGATGAAACCTCATTTTCAATTGAATAACTTACATTTAAGTGATCTAAATGCATTTTCTCATATGTTTTAATGCTTTTGTAAATGGGAAAACAAAAAAGTCCCTGACACCAGCAGCTTTTCATTACAGAATTTCTAGAAAGTTTCATGACTTTTTCTTGGAAAACATTTGAAATTGAAAGTAAAAGTTACTTTGAGACAGTTTCTCTGGTTTTAGCACATCGAAAATACCGGTATTTTGAAGATTCACATTAAGAGTCATCCAAATTCAAGAGCTTTATTTAAACTACGCCTGAAATCAAAATATTCTGAATCTTGCCACTTCAGTGAGAATAATGCTGAAACGTATTGCCAGTTTGCACAGAATAAAACTCTCGTCTGAGAACCAGCGATGTTTGTCAGGACTCCCTAAAAATCTGTTCTTCATAACTGGGTGCGGAAAACCGCACTGACCTTTCAGTCTTGATTTCCGACCACCGATCTGTCTGCAGTTTTAAGTTTAGTCACTTCTTTCTGCAAATGCGTGCACGATGCATAGCATGAAATAGGTTTTCATTCTTTTAAAGGATGTATGATAAAGCTAAACCACCATTTAATCTCATTTGTTGTTTTGTTTAAAAGTTCTGCCTAACATCCCTTGGAGCCTCGCTCCTTAAAGACAAATCCAAGTACGTTGCAGAGGATTTTGCACAGGTTTTCTGTCTGCGAGGATCTTAAGATCACAGTTGAATTTCCTTCACTCCTATGAACAAAAAGTCTTTTCCATGTATCGACTCCCTACACACATTTTTTCAAATTACCTTAACTTTAGGAATACATGTATTAAGTAAGAGACAGAGCCCCGTGTCTTGAAACCACCACACCTTTCTTAGAAATAAAACCAACACCTAGGACCATAATTTGAGAATGGACTTAGCAGCATTTTAACCACTAGACTTTGCTGAGTTTTATGTCTTATCTGCTCATGCTCATCTGTGAAGATCAACACCAGACACTCTCTACTTCCAAGTAAATTCTAGAGCTCTTAGCTTTATTAAGAAAATGATTTCATTCTGGCTAAGATTTGAATCTAATTAATCTGTCTTGCATTTTAAAAATGATAACTAAATTCAAGCTGCATACTATTCTTCAGAGACAGCTTAAAGTATTAATTAAGTAAAGAGTGCATTTTCCATTTATTTTAATTACATTAATACAGTTTCAATAAATAAAATAGTTCTATGCTTCATCAAATCAAACAAACTTGAATGCAAATTTTTCTATTGATTACTTCTGTGTTCACACTGGCCCTTTTGACTGTTTATTTTTAAATAGGAAAGAGACGCAGAAATGTTTGGGGGTTCCCATTAGCGAAATGAGGTCCAACTGCCTGAAAAGGTCAGCTCAGCCTTCTAGGAGGCTGATATAGCCCCATAAAAGTGGCATTCTGATAACGTATTGCTTATAAAGGTAATCAGTGGTACAAAACTGGATGCCTTTATAGACATTTTTAAACAAATGAAGATTTTCTTTTATTACATTTTTCCAGGTAAATTCAAAAAACCTATAGGATCTCCCTGATCCGCTTGCCTGTGATGCTTACTGATCCACAGACAAAATACTACAAGACAACCGGATGAATTGTGGTTTTAATATTCAATTTAATTAAAGCTGACATATTGTAGATTTGCAGGTGAACCTCTTTCTTGAGATAAACCACAGGACAAGACAGAGGCAGTCTTGTTAGTAGTTGTGTGTCATTCTACCTAATTCAGCAATCATTCCGTCCTTCAAATAATTGAGCTGAACCATCAGCTGCAGGAAGACTAAATATCGAAGAAAAAACTTCAAAATACCTCGGGAAGTCACAGCAGGTGTTTTGAAACATGTCCTTTATACGTTTCCTAACAGTTTGAGTCTCTTTGTAGTTTAGGGCCAATCCTGCCCACCTCAATCTGAGAAATTAATTATAAATCAACAGAACTAAGCAGAATACAACTGGAACACAATAGTCAATGCTTTCAGGGTCAGGCTTCATGTAAATCAATATTTCACAAAACATACTTGCGATATTGAAACCTTAATTGCATTGTGATTAGGTTTATATTCACAGAATATAGATACAAATATTAAGTTTTAACATGAGACTAAATACTGTAATTATGAAAGCCTGATTAAGAAGCTTCTATAAAAATGCCAACTCAAAACCTGTTTAACGGTAAAACATGATGAGAAATGCATTATTTTACACTGCGATCTTGTTATAACAAAACATGGCTATCATTGAAATGCTGAACTTGTTTTACGCATCAGTACCGTATGTGCCAAGAACTCGGAGAACTGTTAGGTAGCATTTTTTTCTACTGTAACATCAGCAGATCAGTTTTGTTAAAGTGCTATTTTAAAATTGTCGTGAAAAGGGTATTTATTTCTTCTTCCCCGAGATGAAAACAAACTAGTACAGTTTACATGTGAAAAAGTATTTTCGGAATAGTAGCCAGTGCTGCAAATCCATATGAGATCTGAAATCAAGATGTGTTTTTTCTCCCTTTGACACAAATATTGCTCTTTTCTGTCTTATCTTCTAATACTGGTAGCCTCAGGACAAACATAGATTACGTTAGAAAATTGTCCTTCATTATATTGATCGAAATTCACTTCCAACCTACCTGAATCTGATGTTAGAAACATTATTATTAGTTTTAAATTGTTTGCATTATAAATTTAAAATAACAAAATGCTTTTATAAATAGTTTAAAATTCTAAAGCAGATGGTTTACGAAGTTCTTATGTGCTTTGTACAGTCCCACTCAGTTTCTTTTTACACTGACCTTCCATTTCTGGCTGCAGAGAAAAACCATCTTTGTGGAAAACAGCAGAAAACAATAGTGGAAGCAATACCTTTTATGAAAACATATTAAGACAGCATTTAAATTGGTATACAAAGTTTTAACAAATGTCAGAATTACAGAGCACTGTCAGACCACCTAATGCTCATGCACCAGCATAACTCCACCTTATTTAAGATTTCAAGTTGGTGCTACCATTGCTTTAGGGACCCTGGTAAGGGTCTTGCTCTTATGTTGCGACACATAGAAATGGTGGAAATCTGAACAGCATTAGCACTATCACCAGTAATAGCGGTCCCGGAGCTGGGCTTTAACGGATAATTTGGCAAAGACGCCAGACATACAGCAAAATCCTACTTACACTTTCACTATGTCTAATAAAACTACCGCCCCCACTCCCACCCCACTTCTTTATTTTAGAAAGCAGCTTGCCAGGGTTTTCCTCTTCTTTTTCTCCTCCCACTGAAGAAATGGCAAAATGTCCCTTTGATTGGAAGCAGGCCCTTGGTCAGTTAAGCAAGTAGGCACTATGTGCATGGCATTTTTAGTATAACTAGATTCCTGGAAGTATGAACACTCACCAAAAAGAGAAAGAAGACCCTGACGCTTACAGGAAGGAGGATAGAGACTAGATAACTTTCAGAAAGTCCCTTTCCTCCTCTGTGTTGTACAAGTATTCAAGAACATTGAAAAATTTTGCCTTTTCTGGCTGTAGAAACAGGAAGGTGACTACATCGGTTTATGCAACCACAAGCTATAAAACCTAGATAAATAATGACGTGTGACAGCATGCTGAAATGAATGTATCACACAGTCATTTTAAAAATACGTGCTTTAAATTTATGCCTTCAGATTCCATATGAAATCAGCAAGACTGCTGGAAAAGTACTTATCCTATGTTTTGCATTTTGCATGTAATGAAGTATGCGTATAGACACTCTTTTTTTTTTTTTCCAATTAATTTCAAAACAAAGTTTTCCCAAATATCGATTTAAAATCCCATTTAAACCGGTAAGACTTTAGAGTCACTGCTTTACTGACACAGGTATGTCAATTTAGACTAAATGCAGGTATGGTCCATGAGCTTTTACCTGTACTCAGACACTTGGTGTTCCAAGCAATTATCACTGAAGTCTCATTTTTCTAATGGAAGAAGAATAGCAACAGTGCTGATTTATACGAACAGAAGCTTTCACCCTTAAACAGTGGCACCTTAGAAGTGGCACTGAGAGCTATGTCCACATGCCTATCACTGGATTCCCATAACTTTGTCAGAGTTTTGGAAGGGCAAAGAATGAAGGGGTCATGCCAGAGCTTGATAAGATGCGCACTGACAAGCCTCTCATGCAAAGCTAATTGCAGAGGGAAAGTCAGAGCTTCTGAAAAGATCTTCTGTTTATCACTTTTTTTGTGATGTTCTCAGGCTTTTGAAAGAATAGACCTTCTTGCCTCTTCCCTCCTTTTAATCACTCACTCTGTGTATGATAGCTTTGTTCAAAAAGTTTTCCAATAAATCTCAAAGATTTCTCTTAATTCAATATAAAATTTTAAATTGGCAGTAACACTAATGATACAGCCCTTTTGAATGGAGAGCTCAGGAAAATTTAGGGGTTTGCTGTCCCAAACTACATATAGAATTTAGTTTTCCCCAATGAATTAGACACTCTCCAACATAGCTGCTCCTAAGTTTTATGCGTTACGTTTCCTTGCGAATTCAAGGAAATTAAGGAGAAACGGCACTTATGGAAAAACTTCCTCTGGAAGTCCTTCCAGCCTCCCCCTGATACTGTCCTCAGAGGTCCTGAAGGCACCATGGAGATCTCAGGATGGAATTTAAACACACCCAGAGAAGAGCTGCAGGTTTGGTGCCTGGATCAATTGCTTTGTGCATGAAAGTGTAACTCTCCCCCAGGCACCTCAGAGGCCAGGAAATGAATGCCACGATCAAAGCTCACACCTTTTCCTACTACCTAGCCTTGCTGGTAGGACAAAAACACACTGACTTCACAGGAAAAGGAAACTATGCCTTAAAGTATTGCATTGTTTAAAACGTAAATGTACTGAAAGTTTTTAGAGTTATAACTATGATTAATAGAAACATTCTGTGGTTCAGCTCTTTGAGCGAATGGAGAAGATGCTGTTGAGAAAAGGATGTGTGCAGGCATTCTTTAAGGTCTTCATTTTCCTACGTCATTATCTCTAACTCACTATTGTTAATAGTTTTGTTCCTTTAGCTAAGTTAAGCCTTGGGATTGATTATCCCGTCTTCTGTTTCACTAAGCCAAACATTTGACCCAGCACTTCTGGGGACTACTTTGCTGTAACCCCCCTATCTATGTTCCAGGAGACATGCTTGTGCCTTTCACCCTGCTTTCTCACTTCCAAAACCCCAAGTCAAGTCCATGAACCATGGAAAGTCCTTTAGGCCCCTAGTTAGGGGCTTAAGTGAGTTGCAAGTGGTCCCTTGGTCTCCTGTTGGTCAGAAAGGGCTCATAACAAATCTAATTTCTTTTCTTTTATGTTCAATATAGTCATTACTCTACTGTTGGTCACAATTAAAAATCAACCGAAACAAATATCATCTCTTTAGAAAAGTTACCATAGAAACAACACCAGAGAATTCCCTTTAAAAATGTCAAGATCTCCCTCACATTTAAATACGGACTCCCAGGCATTACTCATGCACCATTAAAAACTGCAACATATCCAGTGAGTCATTAGTTTAAAAATATATCCATAAACATACACTCTTTCAAAGATAGAGATGCTTTTTTCTCAGTAAATATGTATCACGACATGACCCAACTTTTGATTTTATCTTGTTCTGTTTTACATCCCCAGAGAAAACTTGAACATTGTTGTCTCTTGTTCAAACACCTGATTGAGGAAGGAGAGAACAAAAATCAAGAGTGACAAAACACACAGAATGTGAGAAATACCAGCAAAAGCTAGTCAGAGGGGAAGAATAACTTTGAACACGTATTTACATGGTAGTAGACAAGATGAATGGGAAGAAAAATGTCTGAAATGAGACATAGTGCAGACATTCTCCACACACAGAGAGAATTTTAATGTTGTATCTTAAAATAATAAATTTTTAACTTGAGAAATTTCCTAATTTAAACTAATCGAGGCTATGGTACTGTGCTATATCAGTTAATTTCCATTTACTTGTGCCAATCTGTAGTATATCATTAGTCTCACATACTTTTCTACTCATCCTTCACCCATGAGATCACTGGCAAACTCTGACAGATTTTGGCAGAGTAGAGAAGGTCCGTCTGCATAAGACACTTTGATTATATGGAAGCGCAGGAAAATATGCTGGAGTCAAAGTGGAAGGTGCTCCACAAGTAATAGTAATGCAAATTTAAAGAAAATTCAAAACTGGTTGCAAAGAAAGCCGATAAACAGTTTATTCATAAACTCCTGCATATTTAGAGGAGATAATAATATAAAGGCATTGTGCCTTCCCTTTGCATTACTGGCTCTGTTATAGATAAATAGCATGGCCGAATGGAACCAGATTAATGATAATAAAGACAGTTTTCTGATTTTCTTTGTAGTACAGCCAACCTGAAAATGAGGAAAAACAACAAAATTGAACTAATTTTTGTTCTGCAGGCTCTTATAGAAATGTTTTATTTCTTTCATTTTCTTAATGCAAGCAGTCTTAGAAACTCACTTCTGAATTTTTAGTTGCAGAAGTCCTCCCATTCCTCCTTAGTCCTATTTCCTCCTTTTTTATCCTTCCTCTATTTTTCTCTCCTTTATGTCACTTACTCAGAGAGAGAAATAAACATTGAAGGGCAGATACAAGAAAAACAATAAATCCAGTTTAAAAAAAATGCCGAACAAAATTCTTTTTCTGTTTTCCAATACTCAGTTTCTGCTGAGTATTTAAATTTGTCAAAAATGCTGCAAACATTTCCCATATTAAAGATAAATCTCAAATAAAAACCTTATTACTTTTTTTAGTCACTTATTAATTTGTATAACCATCATACTCTGATGGTTACAATATAACTTTAGTTTTTTTCTGTCAGAATTGTGTGTTCTGTTCCCACTTCAACTGAATGACATGGAAAAAGAAGAATAAACCCAAGGAATGAAACAGATTATGTGAAGGTTTGGAGAGGCACGGTATCAGGACAGATGTATGTAGAAGACACCAACAGAAAAACATATTCTGGAATTAACTTTTAGATTTTGATTATAAATTTCTTGCCAATCAGAAAGATAAACACTGACAGTATTTTTCCTCCTAAAACAAGGAAGGGCAACGCATAGTACAGCTGGAACTGAGGTATCTTTGATATCTTGCTTCTGATTTAGTTTCTTACTGTTTCTAAAAAGAAAGAGCAGGTTTTGGAAAGATTTAGATATCATTTGTCACCAGCACTGATCTCATGAAGAGCCGTATTCCCACAGTTAGCCCAAAATGTGCCCCAGCCACATTGATAAAAGGCTTTGCTCAATAGGCTTCCAGCAAGAGGCAGAAGCATACCATTGCCAGCAAGGAGTGCAGGGAAAGGTTTATGGATGAAACACAGACATATCGTGGCAAGTTTTCAGCTGGAAGTTGATTTTAAATCTTTGGCAATTATGTTTATATTCAGTGACAGAAGGAGTTTCACACAGAAACAAGCCTGCTTGTTTCAAAACCGAGTTGTTCAACGTTGTCTGGATCAGCAAAACACATTTATTGGTTTACAGACTCAGTGCCATAACATTACATGGTGCCCATGAGAGCTGGACTTTGCATCTGGATATCAAAGGTAGATGATTAATGTGCTGAAGCTGCCCTGGCAGAGAGCTCCCTGCTGACCACACATCTGAACATGGGCTATTTTTATATGAAGTGTGAGATTTGCTAAAGGGAGGTGCTAGTTTCTTCAGTAGACCTCCTCACCTTGTTTCTTCAGCATATTGTATTTACTTTCTCTATTGTGAGAATTTCTCCATGTTCACCTCATTATTCATCTGCCTTTAGATAGGAACAAATATGAAATGGGACCAACACAAAGACCTGAGGTTCAGCCCTGAAGCCCCTTCTGCATTGTCCTGTAGCTTTGCCACGTATGAGTAACACAGCTCGCCCTAAAATCATGACAAAAATCTCTATGCCACTTCTCCGGTATTCTCTCTGAAAGACAAGTCACTGGAACTGTAACAGTTTACACTGTGGAAGGTCTGTCCTCTTCTATTTTTATTCACACATATGAATCACACTTCTGTGCACCATAGCTAGAAATAAAACAGTAGTCCACCTCAAAGCTTTAAATTACTTAGGGCTTAATTAAGAGTATGATAGAACAGATATGAAATTTAAGATGCAGTCAGTGGGTAAATTAATGTAGACACAAGCTCATGTGTCTGCTCTATACTTCAGTCTGGTAGTTTCATGCAGAACAAATTTCCCCACTCATTTTTCGCCGTAGACATAACATAGAGTAGTGTAATAACTATGATTAACATTATATGAAAATTAAACAATTTTGAAATTGCAGGGTTTGGAAACATGACTATCATATGTATAACAAAAAAAAAAAAAAAAAGATATCTCTCTACATCAGTTTCATACATGGATGAGGGTTGGATCTTGGCCCACTCCAGTTGTTTAGTGACACTGCAGTTTTCAGGCAACTGCAGGGTTGGGGTAGGCAGGTCCCTGAGCACGCTCCCGCATCAAAGAGGCAGCGTGGCTGTGTATTGATTCCTCCCAGCCTCTCTAGAAAGGCCACTCTTTCAGGATAGGAATACAACATGAGCGTATTAAAACAAGAACATCAAGCTTCTTTTAGAGCTCCCCCTTTCACTTTTAATTAGGGTGATGCTAGGTGGGTCATCCCTCAAAAGGGGAGATGTCTCAGAAAGATGACCAAAGCTCACCTGTCTTATCCATGTGGGATGGCCTATGGATCCTTTACAGTCTTCACAAATTTGAGCATTCATCCACATGGAAATAAGAGATGGAATACGGTTGCAAATTACTTCTTATCCCAGCCATTTGATCTGACACTTTTTTTCAATAGGACTCAACATTAAAATTGGGTTATTTTACAAGAAATTTCCCCACTTCTCCTGGTTGCCTGCAATAAATGCACAGTTGGGCTAAAATGCAGCATATTATCCTTTTTCTTGGTAGCACTTTGGTTCTGCCAAAGTGTTTACTCCACAGGCCAGGTTCCATCAGCTGATGGAGCAGTAGAGGGGAGGTGCTTAGGAACAAGCTCTGTCTCTTTACACTGATATCAGACCAGTGTCTAATTTCTCTTTGCAGTCCCCATTCTGTCTCAGCACTTATGTCTTTGAAACATCTCCATACCACTTTGGATTTTAAAAGGCAATTCATCTGCCTGAAGGATAATGAGCAGAAAACCAACCAAACAGGTCATCAAGATCATTATTTATTTTTAAGTTGCTTCCTTTTTGTGGCTTTCCCCGAAGAGCCCTGACTTTTGCTCTGTGGTGCTGTGTAGAACAGAGTTTAAGGAGAAGGCCATGGATCTGAGACTAAGAAAGCTCTGCTGCTTTACACCATATTCCAACACTAAATGAAGAGATTGAAAAGTTTTAGTCCTGGTTGTGTAAGTGCCACTGATGACATGTGGTAAGGAGAGGAAAAGAATTCCTTATGAGTGTATTAACAAAATACCATTTTGATTGCAAGTTATGAACACATTTAACAAAACGGGTGTTAAATGAAATAGACTCTACATTTGGCCAGAGAGCTGGACCTCATTGTAATCAAGACCTAGAGAACAAGAATGCTATAAATTGCTTTCCAGTGACTGAGAAAGGGAATAAATCCAAAGTCCTTTTTTACGAGAGAAGAAATCAGGCGACTGTACTATTTCATAGTTACAGTGTATGGTTTAGGGCTACAATTACAAATCATAATTTTCAGGGGTGAACTCCCTGAATGGAGAAAACAGGCTGAGTGACTGTGTCCCTCAGCTGCATGCTAAGGAAACGTGCCTGGACTGACAGCATCAGTACATCAGCTGCCGTCGCTCCCCTGCATCAGCAGGTCACTGCTAATTGCAGGCCTGAAGAGCAATGCTGTGCCTCCCCTCCTGCGTGCTAGAGCTGGGGGGCACTCCTTCCTTCCTGCTCCCTTATGCTGTTTGGATAGGGGAGGCCTCAGTTATTCGGGCTGTGCCTTTTTGCAGGAGAGAGAGAAGGTTGCTGGAAGCAGACGTGATGCTGCTCGGAGGGAAGGGGGGGTCACACCTTCCAGGAGCTCACACACCTGAGATTAATAGGCACTGAACACGGGAGGCAGCAGGGCTGAAGGCAGGGTCTGCAGCCTCCAGCCTGCTCCTCCTCCCTGCACATCAAGGCACGTGGAGCAGAGGAGCAAAGGATCACCTTGGTGCCATCCTCTGTGCCTCTAAAAGATGCTCTCAGCCCATGCTGAGACCTAGAATTGACTTTTTGTCACATGCTAAAGCTCATGCATTGCAAAACTGTGTAAGGGTGGAGCGGAGAGAGCTTGGGCCCTGCTGGTAGCCAGCCTGTGCCTTAGCACATCTGCAAGCTCTCGCACACAGAAGTGGCCATGCCTCAGCACTGGAGCCCATCACCACCTTCTTGCAGAAACATTGCATGACCATCATGGGGCAAGCAGACCAGCCACCCTTACTTACAGAGAGACCTGATGTGGATGACACAAATAATTGGAGCTGGGGTGTTATAAAAGTTGATATATTCTTATAAATGCACAGATTCAGAGGGGGTGCCGTGCTCTCAACTGCTGCAGACAAGCTTTCCCAAAGCACAGTGTGTCCTGGGTCAAAGTCCATGTCCACCTGGCTCCCTTCACCAGGCTGGATCTGTACGTGACCACTGAAGAAACCAAACCCAAGTGCTACCAGACCTTCATAATTGCATAGAGATGTGTCTAACAACAGGCAATAACTGAAGGAGGGAGAAGTGAGGGCAGTTGGATTGCAATTTTGGATGTAGGCACTTCTCGCTGCAGGTTCCTAAATCCTGCACTGAATTTAGCCCCAGATTTCAGGGGCAGCAGCTGCATTATGCATTTTTCCTCAGGGTGTCAGCTCTCAAGTTTCTACAAGTAGGGACATTCATCATCTACAGAACTGCTGGATTATTTATCATTGAAGAAAATCAAGCACTCTTACTTATACATTAATTTAAAATATTAATTTGAATCTATTTGTCAGCAAAGCTTTAAATGGTTATGAAACATGTGCAGTGCAGCAGATTTTACTTACAGGAACACCAAAGCATACCTTAACATCTCTTTTGTTGAAATTCAACTATAAACTCTGTGACTATGATGTGCTTTGACTTTAACACCTCTCCAGCAGCTTGCTGCTTTTCTTTATTAAAAAGGATCCCAGCAGAGTATTTTTTCTTGTTATAGATCACTTTTTGCCCCTTGCAGTAGAAAATGTGTGCTCACACTAATTTCTATATACCAGATTATTATTTTTTGTGATGATCAGATCTGAACAACTTGTCCTGGCAGAATGATTTATGCATCTCATTTCAATAAGAATAGGCCTCAATTTGATGTTAAAGGAAAGACAGGATTTTTTTTTTTTTTCTGAACAACTGGAGTAAAAGAGGATTACAGAGACCTCTGGAAAAATAAAAGATGCAAACATTTTATTTATTTCCTTACATTTGTCTAATAAGATCATCAGCACAACAACAGCAAAAGGTTTATTTTAAAGCCTAGAGGATTTTTAACACAGTTTGTATTGTAGGCTTTTAATGGTAGGTATAGGCTAGAGGTGCTAGCTTGGAGGATTTGGGCAGATGGGAGGGAGATCATGGATTTTATGGGCTGATTGGGCCACTAGGAGAAGAAATCAAGATGCCTGTGTGGGGGCAGGTCAAGCCACCTTCATGGAAAGCCCTGTTCATCCTCTTACAGCTGGTCACACAAGGAAAATCACATGGGCATAAAACCATCTCACAAGCTGGACCAATAATCCATAATTGGGGTTGGTATCAGTACACCGGCTCCGGGTGAGGGGGACAACCAAAAACTTCCTTAACAGCAGATTCCCAATGCTACCTACAGGACTTATCAGCCCTTTCTGAATCCTCCAAGGTGCCCATCACCAAATTAAACCATGTATTTTCAACCTCTAATACTCTCCTTTTCAAACTACAGTACTTTTTGGGGTATATAAAGGGCAAACAGAGATAAGAGGATGGGTGGGAAGAGGGCAGGGTGATCTCCATCTTCAGACTCACGCCAGATCTCATCAGAGCAGCATATAAATCTTTCCAGAGCTAATAACTTCAACAAAGTGTTTTGCTCTACAGATTTCCATAGATTTTTGGACCTTGGGAAGGTAAAGTGGTAAGTGGGCGTAGAGTTTCTAGTTTTCTTTCTATGTCTGTCCATGACGCTTGGTATAATCTTTTGCAAGTCATTACATTTATCAGTTCCTGAGTTTTCTTGTTTGTAAAATGAACTTAGTCCCTCACTAGGCTGTTGTAGAGTTCAATTCATTAAAATTTATAAGATGCATTCAAGTTTTTAGCCAAAAGTTGCTGTATAAATTGCAAAGCTTGTAGCATCTGTTTCCCTACAGAGCTGAATACAAACCAGAAGAAAAAAAAATGTATACAGGTTTCTTTCTGCTACCACAGCCATTTTCTACATTTTCTTTATTGCCCAAGCTGAAAAGTTATAGGTAGGTATTCACGACTGGTACATCCTTTTAAAATAAGGCGTGACTCACCTTTGGGAGCACCAAAAGAGAGCTGCCTCTAGATTGTGTGGATTTCTAGCTAACAGAAATAGCATGAACTTACTGACTGCCAGATCTCTGAGCTCACTGCAAGACTTTGATACAATACTGCTAACAGGAGTTTGAAAATCAGACCAGACACTGAAAAAAATAAAATTAAATGAAACAAGTCATCAAAGCATATTTACCCTGGCTTAAAAATAAGCAGGAGGGGCACAAGGCAGTTAATTTAGATATCACAGCTGATAGACAGATGTTCAGACAGATTCCTGTGACAAGTGCCATAAAGTGGGAATAAACAAAGGTGGCTTTGTGAAAAATGCCAAAACCAGAATGATAAGGGACAAAAAAAAAATCAGTTTTTGTGGGGGAAAAAAAAAAATTCTAACTGGACTTCAGAATGGCTCAAAATTCACTCATATAATTGTAGTGCCAACGCTGCAATTTCATGGTCTTCCTAGATTCTTATAGTATGCCATGGATATGAGAAGTCAGGCAATCTATCTCAGCTCCATCCATAAGACATGAAAAATATAGAGTTTAATGAGGTGGCTGCTAACGGCTAGTTAGTTTCATTAAACAATAACAAGAACGACCTCTTGTTTCAATGTAGTCTTGGGGAGAAGGAAGAAAAAATAAAGAGATATCAATTGGTTGGCAAACCCCAAATATATGAATATCTGGAAAATGAATTTTTTACCTGCAGCCTGGTCAGAGGGATGAACTGCCTGTTCCAGCTAGGAGAGCCTGGTATATAATGAGACTATTACATTCCGGTATCATGAAAAAACCCCCACCCCCAAAACAGAGGAGACATTGCATACAATCACTAGCAAATTTAAGTAGGGACCACAACTCCCAGGTTATATTGCCAGCTCTTGACTTCTCTTGGGCATTCAATTTAACCTCCCTGTGAAAGATTTTTCACAAGCACCAGAGGGAATCAGAAACGCAAGTCTCATTAATTTTCATTAGACCTGTGTGACTCCACCCCTTGGGTCCTTTCAAAATCTCCCTTCCTGTGTTTTTCAGTTGACTTCCTTGTTAAATAGGGATAATAATTACAACTGATCAACCTGTTTAAATGATACAGTTATAATATCACTATTATCTTCGTAGATAATATTCAGCACTGAAATAAATGCATCATAATAAATAATGCAGAACTTTAACATCTGTTCTGGTTAGTAAATAATTCACAAGTCAATAATTAATTTTCTAGCTGTTCATTTATAATTCATAAATATTTGCCAAATATTCAGAATCTGAAAAATTTTATCTGAACTATTATATGAACTTTTCCTTTTAATTATTACATACTCGCTATTTGTGTCATTTAGTTTGGCATTTAATTAACATGGTATTATTTTCTTTATCCTGACTGAATGAGTGAAATTTTTCAGATGTTGGAAAGAATGTCACTGTCAACACTGAATCATGAATATTCACTTAGTGTGACTTCTCAATGCCCACAAAAATTCACAATGCTTTGACGACTCACCAGCGTTTTCATGAGCAGCATGATTTGCGGAGTCAGTCTCAGTGTGTTTATTTGTGTTACGTACACTCATACTATTTGACTTCACCTGCCTGCTTCCCAGTTGTTCCATTAGCCAGTTCTCCAGTTTACTCCCAGTGCTTACCTTCTTCAACTAATTAGTATCTGCATGGTGATTTGGAATTTGATGATCAAAATTTGTATGGGAATATTTTTTAAACAATATCAGCATATCAGAAAAATATACCTTTAAAGTATTCACTCAATAATTTCCCAAGAACTTAAATGCCTTTTATAACCCTGTCACATTAAAAAAATGACAAAGGCTTTTTTGACATATCAGACTGTGGCTGTCTTAACAAAAAAAAGACCCCAAAGCTCAATCACTGCTTTTTAGTCTGCAAAACATATATTGCTAAATATTGCAAATAATCATTACCATCAGTGTGCATTTGTAATGGAGCTTAACAGCGAAAGACCTGAAAAATTGAGATTATCCAACCTGAGGCACCTTTTTTTGGCTGGTTAAATTGGGTAATTAGTTTCTGTAGGCTATTGGGGCTACAGAAAGTAACGAGTCTGCTCTATAGGGCAATTCTGGCTGCGGGCTGAAATGTTTTGAGGAGACACATCTCGCTCTTTCTCTGGTGACTACACACAGGGCCAGAGCAGCTTTGCTCTTTAATCACTTCACAGAGAAATTGAGCCCTTAACTGCTGACTGAAGATGTTCCTTCCTCGTTTTAAAAGCAGGACAAAAAATATTCACTTGCTATTTTCCCCCTTGAAAGGGATCCCTGCATTCACCAAATGTTCCTGATTAAGCCTCTGAAATAGTCTAGAATCAAAATGGATAGTTTTAGTCTGGTTCTCCAGAGGACTCAAAATGTGCAACTATTTTACGTCTGGATTTAAATGCTTGTTGAGAAGAACATTCTGCATGCAGACACATCCAAGCTCATGCCTGTGTTGTCACATGGGTGAGGGTACAGCGGTTAAAAATGGGACTGGAAGACAGGCTCAGGGCATAGCCTACTGTCTACAGCACTGACGGCTGCACTTCTTTCACCAATTAGACCTTGATCAGATTAATCATGTATGTAGTCCTGCTGAATGCAATGGGACTACTGCTGGGGACAAAAATAAAAAGCAAGCTTAAGTGCTCCAGGTGATTAGACCGTCAATAACTAGGGCCAGAACCTTTCATATAGCAACTCAAGTAGGGAGAAGCTATCTTCTACCCAGCATTTCCATACCTATTACTTCACCAGAACCATTAGGATTGTTATACAGTGAATATTCCTGAAACAGGAAAGTATCATTATAATGGATTTTTTGTTAAGAGTTCATAGCATCCATAAGCCTATTCACACAGCAATGTGCAGCCATAAAGCTTTGAAGAGTGGGGTTTAGAGAGTAGAAGAGTAACGCAAAGGTAATTCAATAAGATGTTGATCTCACAAACAGTATCAAAAGACTAACTTTTACATAGATTGTGACATTTACTTTTAAAGCTAAGAAGATTTCTCTTGTTCATATTATTTTTATTGAGAAGCTGCACTTGTTATGGATTTTTTCCCACTCAGGCACAGACGAATGAGACAAAAACCAGATATTTAAAATATTAATATAACGGCCTGATACCCTGTAAATCAAGCTTTGTCAATTATCCATTTGCTTTAAGTGTCTCTTTTGTTAAGCCACCATTTTTTAGGTCATCTGTGCAGTCTAAACCAAAATAGCTGTAACAGGTACTAGCCCTTGAATAGAAGCATCACCTACAGCTGCAGGAAGCAGACGACAGGAGCGTTCATTGTTCTCTGCCGTGAGGATCTTTGCACCTTTTAAAAGGGATTTGGTGCAACCTAGGATAGGGTCTACGTTGTAAATGCTAAAATAAATTAGATTTTCTTTGAGACAACCTAAATACTCAGGGAGATCCTACTATCGAGGCTGCCAAAGGCACTGCTGCCAGTTTCCTTATACCTTATACTGGCCTAGTGATTGGTATACTTGTTTAGCAATGGACACATACAGATGAGGGAGCTGGAACACCTCTCCTATGAGGAAAGACTGAGAGCACTGGGTTTGTTTAGGCTGGTGAATAGAAAGCTTTGGGAAAATTTTTATTGTGGTCCTTCAATACCTAAAGGAGAGAAAGACTTTTTACCAGGGACTGTAGTGACAGGACAAGAGGTAACAGTTTTAAACTGAAAGAGGGTAGATTTAGATTTGATATAAGTAAATCTTTATGATGAGTGTGGTGAGACACTGGAACAGGTTGCCCGGCAAAGTTGTGGATGCCCTATCCCTAGAAGTGTTGAAGGTCAGGTTGGACGGGGCTTTGAGCAACCTGGTCTAGTGAAAGATGTCCCTGTCCACAGCAGGGTGTTTGGAACCAGATGATCTTGATGGGCCTTCCAACCCAAACCATTCTATGAATCTATGATTTTATGGTGTTACCCCCTTCTGGCCCAACAAATATTTAATTATTCCATGCACAATGCAACAACTTTAATAGGACAGCTTGAAAGAACACATCTGAGAATGTGCTGGTGAGTTACAACAACTACCAGGAGACTGGGTATGGCAGTATGGAAACTGAATCTAGTTGTCCCATGTCCTTGGTGATTTACAGGACAGAAGATAAGGTGTTGGCCGTTGCCACTGTTTCCAGCTACTACTGTTTTCTTTTTCTTGAATACTGGCTGGTGGATAAAAAGCTACTAGTAGAAGGTTCAGGGTTTTAATTCCCATCCAGATCTCCTGATTTTCTGTATTTCCTGATAGATATGTAGCTTAATCCTCTTTGTCCCCCTTAGGCAGCTCCCTGCTTGGCATGCTATTTTTATGGAGGATCTATTATATACGCAAACCCTGCTACTCACTCAATGGATAACCTGCATGGCGCATTTCTCTGAGACAGTGGACATCCAAACAATACACCCAGAAGCACAGGTGCTAAACCTGTCAGAATGGGAGGCTGATGTTGTTTTATAGGGTTAGCTTTAACTGACTTCTCTGAGTCAGAGCAACATTTGAATTTCAGCCTTGTGACTACTGTGCTACTGTCATAACCACAGGACCATTCATCCTCGTCCTTTGGAAAATCCCTACCAACACATATAGGCTTGGTTAATAAACTGGCTGGTATAACAGTGAGTTTTAACCAATAATGAGTAGAAGAAAGTTACTTTCAGAAATAGTGCTTATGAATCATGTCCCCATTATTCTAACCACATAGGTGAGTTAAGGCTAAAACAGGATACACCTTGTTAAATCCATGTTGTATCTAAAAGAATAATCTAAGTCACAAATAGGTAACCGGCTCCAAGGCCCAAAGTATTAGGACTTTTGAAAAGAATTGATGATAAATTCTAAAAGTATGCAAACATTGATAAAGATGACTATTTTAGGTAACAGTATAGGCAGGCTGATGTTGGGAGCAAAGGAATTCATGACAGTTTGCCCAACCTCTTTCTCTCATTTCTTAAATAATGCATGATGTGAAATGAGAGCAAGTCAACATCTCATTATCTGATGTATCTTCCTCTCACAAGTCACATCAGCATGCAGATTCCCGAAGTGCTGATTCCCAAAGATGCAGCAGCCTTGTCCAAGCCGTTATGAGTATCAAGAAACATTTTATACAACATGCTATCAGAAATAATTTCATACACAATGTCAAGTTCATCCTAAGCATATTTGGTGGCAAGAGTTCCTAATAAATTATAAGGCTAGAGAAGCCTAAGGAAAAGGGGGCTTTCTAAGTCCTTTGCTGCAAAGGGACTAGCATTTTCTTTGTCTAAAGTTATGACATTTTGCCTTTGGATGATTTTCTTGGCAAATACTATAGACCAGTGTCAGAAGGGGAGGAGAAAAAGAGAGACTGTACAATACTTTCCATTATATGCATCACATGGTGTCTTTTGGTTCAGTAGACATAAACAGCTTTAAAGTTCAAGGCTAATTCAAATTGGATTTTAGAAACACAAAGTCTTAAAACATTTGCACCAAACTAAGGGATTACACTCTTATCTTATCCTTAGAGAAGCTTTTGAAAAAATATGGTAGCTCAGATTTTAAATTGGGTCTTCAAAACCCTCTTGTCTGTAGCTGTGTCATCTGCTTGGTTGCCTATTGTCAAAAGGTAAAATGTCTTATAGAGAGAAGGATTTGCATAAATTGCTATCACCTGCTGGCCATCCCAGGTTAATGAAAGTGGGGGAAAAATAAATGCATGAAGCCTTTGAGCCTAATCTTTCTTGACTGTTTCTGTGCCAAAACAGATGAGCAAAATATTACTCTGGTTGTCTTCTTAACTTGCAGATCATTTACAACCTGGGCCCAGTCTTGCCCTTTGCTATCATTGAAATCTTTATCTCCACCTACTGAAGTCAGTCATCAGAGGGTGGAGGAACCTTTTCCTAGTACAGATGCTTTTAGCCTTCTGCTCCCCACATGCACCAGAAAAGAAGTAGTAAAGGATACTGTGGGAACAAGCTGTACTAAAAGAAGATTACCCCTTAGTGGTTTGAGTAGAGCATGCACAGCAATCGAACAGCCAGGCTAGAAATAACACATGAACAAAAAGCATATTAGGCAAATGCTCATACTCTAAGTTAATTGTACCTGTGGTCAAAAAAGGAGTTGAAAGGGCAATCTATAGCAGTCTACCACTACCTAAGGGTTAGTTACAAAGGTAGCAGAGCCAAACTCTTTGCAGTAGTGTTAGACGACATACTGAGGACAATGATCATCAGCTGTCACCTGGGAGATGAAGATAGCCCATAGAGGCTGTGGAATTGCCACCCTTGATGATTTTCAAGACTCAAGAGGACCATACCATGCCTGACCTGATAGTGTGTTGGCGATAGCTGCAGTTTGAGCTGGACATTGGCCTAGACCTGCTCATGTCCCTTCCAATCACCATTTCTGTGATCCTACATAATGCTAAGTATGAAAGTTAACATGGTGAATATAACTATTTACACAAAAGATGACAAAAAGTATAGCAATTGTGAAAGCAGTAATTTTGTTCAGAGGGATAAAGAACGGTTCTGATAATTTACTACAACATAAGGTCTTTTACCAGTCATGTCAAATGAATTGTTTTTTATACTGTCTGTTCTTTCCTGTTTAGATAATTCACAGAACCTACCATTAATATTCATGGGGATTTTATATTTATATCAGAAGAATGGATCACAAAATAATAGATAATGCTCACCTACAGGTGAGTCTCATTGCAAAAAGTCTCCACACTGCACTCTATTGTCCAACAAAGTTTCCCAAGTATTTAGACTTTCCAAAGTTTTCTTTCTTTTGTGCAGGAGAAGAAAGGGGAATTTGCCTTATCACTGAGGACTTTTAAACAGCTGTGATACTGACCAAAGCACTGCCTGGAAATCTCAGAGAAAAAGTCACTGCACATGTGCCAGCCTATTCTGTTTTATGTGCTATAACAAATACATTACCATGTATATTAAAGCACATCGAACGATGAATTATTATAATAATGAAACCCTGGATTATGCACTATATAGTTGATCTATCTGCAAAAAAGGTGTTTGATGCACACCTGCATTACTGCATACAGGCAGATCAACTATCCTATGCTGATACTGCTGCTCGGTTTATCCCAAATGCACCCAGCTCACTCCACATGCGATGCCACGCAACACATATGTTTGTTTCAGGGAAATCTCTGATTGATCTGTAGGAGACATTTCTGTCCACAGAAGAAGCATAAGAAGCAGTCTTGTTTTACATGCAGTGCAAGGGATGCCCGCAGAAGGTTAATCCTTTCTCAGAAGTTGCTAAGTAACAGTACCCTGAGCTCAGGGTCACTAATTACTCGACAGCTCATCTCCAAAGACTTTGACTTGTGTTTTATTGGCTGAACATCACTATTTCTTGATAGTCTGTTTGGGCAGTAGGGGTTGAGGGGAGAAGAGAAAGCAGTGAGTTGATTTAAATCAGCAGAGAATCTGACTTGTCTCACAATTCTGAAGTTTGAATTAACATCTCAGTAAAAACTCCCTAGTCATGAGAAAACTCATTGGCTTTTGGACCAGTATATACTAATATGTCAAATGGTATTCACTCCAGCTACAATAGCACTCTCTTTAGAATGCTAAAAATTCATTAGAAGGCAAGTGAAGTAAATTTGATTTTGTCAAGCTATCATGTGAGTGCAGTATTACACAGAGAATGGAGTGCATTTATGTTTTGCATATCCTAGGTACATCATTTCTGTTTGCTGGAGGTTATTTTCTATCTGCCAGGGATTTCTTTTCCCCTCCTTTTTTAAGAAAGAATCAATCGAGTCCCCTCCTAACACACAGGTAAATAAATTTGTGCCAGCAATGGGATTAAGGTCAAAAATGTAACCAACATTCTTCTGTAAATACCCAAGATTAAAATAAATGTATTTTTTATTAATGTTGTTAGAAATCTCTCCAACATTTGAATGCTGTGACATTTGAACAATAATCTTTCTGCCTTTCTTTGTGATGTGCATTTTTGTCAGCAAATACTGTAATACATGGCTTTAAGATTCAAAATAAAGTTCTAGCAAAACTTTACATAAATTAAGAATAAGATCAAAGCCAAAGGACCTGCCTTTGGTTCACAGACATCATTCTAATATTAGGGAGTAATGAGGTACAAAAAAGAATATTAGCTAAAGCTTATTTGGTGTAAATATAATAGCTATTTCAAAAGCATTTAAAAACAATATAAAATATACGAATTCATGTAAAACATAATGAACATGCAATTCCTTGTAGTGAAAAACATATTTTACAAGAGTTTGGCAGAGAGCACATCTGCAACTGAAATAAAAATCAATAGAATTTGTTGCATAACTTAAACATAGCTTTATCCTCTTCTATTCAAATTAGTATATGGGTTAGCAATTTATATGCCAAGTCTCAGCTCTCAGGGATTAGAAACAGTTGAGATATACTGCAACATTGAAGTTTGTGATGTGAAAATGCTGACAGACTCAAATAAAACACCACTGCTGCTACATCAGGTGGGAAACTTGATCCATGAACTATTACGTGTCGGGTGTAAATGCCCGAATCCATAACTTCGGTCCAAAGGGTTCAGGGTTGCCCACGGGATGTTGCCTAGCCTAATATCTCTTCTGTTTACAATACTGTTCAAAGTAATATCATGCCTTAAGTGAGCTTCAAATCAGCTGCTTCTGGAAAAAGTATGCTGTAGTGGATCACCAGCACAAGGCTTGCATGACAGCTGAGCCTGCTTAACACCTTAAAGAAGGGATTAACAGATGTATTTTCTCAAGCACTGTGTGAAAGCCTCCTTCCTTCTCCTTCACTTCTGTCTCAGGATTCACAGCACTGTGGTCCCTGCCCTGCTCTGATACCTGCTGTGCCTGGCACACCTAGTTATGGCAACCAGCTCTCCAACTGAGAGGCATCCCAACAGAAAAGGACATTCTTCATAAATACAGTTTTCTGCTGTGGCCTTTCCCCAAAGCTGAAATGCCTGGGTTACACAGAAGCTCATGGCTAGACCCCAGGCTAATCCCTCTGGATGAGTGGGTTGTGGCTTTCACCTGGTAAAGCTTGTTGTCAAAGTCATTTTACAGTGCAGCTTGTTCCTCTCACTTAGGAGCTCTTCTCAGTGAGTCCTGGCCATCCTGGGCAGTTGCAAAGGAAGAAAACAGCTGCAGCCCCTGCTTTTGATCCCCACAGAGATCATTACATTTTACTGTTTCCTCAGGCCATGGCTAAATAGGGCTTGTGGTGCCTTGGGACTATAAAGATGCATTTTCCTTTCATGGCACATCTCTGCTTCCTACAATATTTCCCCAAAGTACAAAAAAGTTGCAAAATAAAAACAAAACATAAGGAATTAGACTCTGAATGCTGTACTAAGCATGAAATTCCCTGAGGTGTGAGGTAATTGCAGCACCTAGCTGTCATGGTAACAGGCACGACTGCAATTAATAACATTTAAAGTGTGCTATATGTGGAAGATGTTAGGTAGAAACATCTACGAGCCTGTTTGTTTAAAGCCAGTCCCGCCTTCCCGCTTAACCTATCTGAAAACTCGCCTGATGCATCTCAGCTGGGCATCAGATTTTCTTCAGAGATTTCAAACCTTTGTGCAAAGCCACTGCCAGCCATTTGTAAACAGAATGATACTAAATTTCTCTGCCCTAAGGAATAATACCAAACACTTATAATTTGGAGAACAGAGCCTTCAGTTTTCTATAATGTGTGCTCTTGAATACCAGGAACTAATCTAATATTGCGTAAATCTCCTTTCACCACTCAGCTTTACAGCCATCACATCAGCATGGTTTTCTAGCCAATGTCATGCTGCCCTGGAACTGAGAAAATCAATGAAGGTTAAAATTGCACACATGAAGGCATTGTGTTGATCTGCACTGCCATTAATTTAAACCATTTGGGGAGGCTAAAAAGCAACCCAATTATTTTCTATTTGCAATTCTAGTGTAGGGCTAATACACAGAGCAATACCTAGTATATAAGGAAATGTAAACTTGTCAGTTTACTGCTAAGTGACCCAGCTTATACAGATATAATTAGAAAGTTATTAAACCAGAGTCCCTTTAGCCATGGCTTCAGCTGAACAGCTCTGCTACTAATACTATCATAGAATCATAGAA
>VZTL01074178.1:0-29716 GCA_013400535.1 Scopus umbretta | reverse complement strand
GGACAGCCTGCTCCTGTGCCCCTTGTTAAACGTCATACAGTTAGCCTCAACCCATCAATCCAGCCTATCCAGATCCCTCTGCAGAGCCTTCCTGCCCTCAAGCAGATCAGCACTCCAGCCCAGCTTGGTGTCATCTGCAAACTTACTGAGGGTGCACTCAATCCCCTCATCCAGATCATTGATAAAGATACTAAAAAAAGGCTGGCCCCAATACTGAGCCCTGAGGAACACCACTTGTGACCGGCCACCAACTGTATTGAACTCCATTCACCACCACTCTCTGGGCACGGCCATCCAGCCAGTTTTTAACCCCATCATGGTCCTCTCCAGTTGGGACTAGCATGGCCTTTCACTGTGCACACAGCAAAGCACCCAGCTCTGCAAGGCCTGCTTCTGTAACCTTGGTGCACCAGCTCAGAAACATGCAGAAAAATATCCTTTTTCACATAACAGGGAAATTCAGCTGTGGAAATTCCTGCCCCATCAAGCTGCTGATGCTAAAATCTTGCAGAGCCAAAAAGGTGACCTGAGCACAGCTATGGGAAGGAAATCCCTCCAGGGTGCCTAAAAGCAAAGAAGCTGCATGCACTTGAAAAGGTCCCTGAGCTGCCAGTGACAGGGGGCTTGCAAAGCACCACAGAGATCTACCACTGTACAAAATTTCGTTACTACACAGGGAGGGGATTGGCCGTGGCTGAAGACAGACCACGGACCTGCCAGAACCTTTTCTGGAGCTATTCCCAAGAGCAGGCTGCGACCACCAGCCAGCCTCAATGGCACTGCACTGCCAAGTTGTCCCCCAGCAGTGAGCTGTCAAGCATGGGCACAGTCAGCCCCCTTCCCATGTCAGGGTCTGCAATACAGTTAGGCACTTCAGACTACATGGATGCGCCATGGGCCAAAGGAGCAGGGTACATCCACTCCTTCTGCACGTGTCCCTGCTGCCTCATCAGGCTCTCCAAATGCAGCTCTCACAGAAGGGTTATGCTGTATAAACCCCCTTCTCTTCAGAACCTGGAGGTCACAAAGACCTCCTTGTCCCCAGCCTGCCACCAGGCAGGCCTGTGCCACAAGAATGCCTAAGAAGTGGGAATACCGATTGCTCCCTCGTTTCCAGACTCCCTCAGCTGGGGTGCCGCTGGGCTGCCTTTCTGCTTCCCATGTGGCAGCCAGGGCATGCAGAGCTTCTGCCCCCATGAAAAATGAAGAGCTTGCGCTGGCCCAGGTCTGCATAATAAAGCCTCCCCAGATTCTGTCACCTTGTGAACGGCACCCTTTTGCCAGCTGACTCTGGGCTTCCCCCCACAGCCCCAACCCTTCACCCCAGACATTCACACCTCATTTTCAGTTTTTGGTGGTGGACACTCAGATATGTCAAAGCCATTGGAGAGGCACATTTGCTCATTTTCCGGCAATTTCTCCGCCACTTTCAGCTGTTTTCTGCCGTCTTCAATCTTACTTGGCTTCTGCATGCCCTCCAGTGGCATACTTCCTCCCCGACACTGGTGCTGGTTCAGGTCAGTAGTTTCCATGAGTGACTCTGGCTCAAGAAACTGTGGTAAGGAATTCACAGCTCCAGAGCCTGGTCTCAAGGATACCAAGAGAGGCCCTAGGGAGGGAGGCACGTGATGGGTTAGCACTCACAAACCACACTCAGAAATCAGCTGTAAGCAATTCATTCAAACAACCTGCAGGGATAAACATGGAGGCACCTGACTGGAGTGGCTTCCAGACTTCACAGCAGTGAATATTTTAGCCACCAAATTATTTTAGCTCACAGCCATATTTGTTATGTCTCTCCTTTTCCTCCCTTCCTCCTTCTCTGGCAGTTACCAGGCCAGAGAGCCAACGGCAGCTTACCCAAGCCCTGGGGAGCTGAAGGGCTGGGGAGCTCTCCAAGTTCTGACCTTTGTTAACTCCGTTCAGCCACTCTTGTGCTGTCAGTGCTGGCTGGGCTCCTGTGGTCAAGGGGTAGATGTCTTCCTGATATGACTCCGACTGCAAGAAGACAAAAGTCCAGAGTCACTGTGTCGGTGAGGTTTTGGCTTAGAGGAACCATATTGGATTGTGGTGAAAAAAGTAATTTGTTCCACCTCAGCACAGGGAGTGTCATGAGCACTCACAGGTGTGGTCATAAAATCTTCTCACCTGCCCTGAGCCTTTCTCCTTCTTACCCAAACTCAGAAGAATTGCATCTGAAAGTCTAAATTCCTGCCAATAAGGCCTTTACACATCCCAGCAACAGACTGGGTGAGGTTGGTAACACAGACTAACCCAACTCTCATGAACCCAGTGCTCCTGAGGATGAAGAAGTGGATACAAAGGATCAACACAAAGTCACAAATCATCAGCTGATCATCAGCTGACATAAATTGGCCAAGGAGATAACATCGGAGGAGCATGCCTGACTGGTAGTTGCAATGAGTGTTAGGTCTGCTGCTTCCCTGAATTCAAGGCACTCATACCTTCCAGTGTTTCTGGAAGTACAGGGCACGGTGGTGACATTTACCATGTGCCTTTGCTCACACAGTCACATGAGAGCTACCCGGCTAGCTACAGGTTCATGACCTGCACCATTCTCTAGCCACACCACCTCTGAGACTTACTTCTACATCACTCAGTGCAATGGGTCACATCTTGCATGCTGCAAAACAACTGTCTAACACACCTGCACCCACTGGGTAGAGACCTGGGAACCCATTGTTCCCTTTTTCCCAGGGTGATTCTTCTTCCTTCCGCAAGGAGATTTTCATGTCATCCAACATCATCCCCAACTCCTCTCTCTCTTTTGTCATTATGTCAAATAGATGCCACCAACTGAGGAAGTTTACAGCCACCTAGTTGACCTGACAGTCAGAGATACCCCTCTGCAAGCAGAGCAGACCAGTGAGCATGTTGTAGAAAGTTTGCCATTACACAGACACCTAACTCTTGAGTTACCCGGCCAGTGTTTGTTGGCAGGGCTGCCCCACAAACTGACCAGCTTTGTCCCTCAGACCAGGAGAGAGAAAATCCCTTGTGCTACCTACTTGCCTGTCCCTGAGAGTCACAGAGAGGAGGCACTGCCCTCTTTTTCACTGATACTTGTCCCAGACATGAACATGACCTGAGGTTAACTTACCCGTCGAGGCACAATCATGGAGATGGGCTCAATCAGGCTTTTAGTCGGGATCAGTTTGTAAAAACGGAAGATCTCACAAGCTGACACTTCAAGGCCTCTCTTTGGCATCATTCCTGGTGGGATGGCATGAAACAAATGGGGTATAAATCTCCCTAGGAAAGTTAATGTCATCCGCCATGGAAAAAGGGTCACCAAACAACAAAAGGAGTCACAGCATCAGCTCCGCAGCAGTATGGTCTGAAATCTGCACCCAAAACTGTCTCAGTGGCACAAATGACAAGACTAAATAATATTTTTTTTTCTGTCAGTCCACAGAGTGATACACAGGGTCTGTGGTTTTCGTGCTAAGCCTCCTGTTCCTTATTCATTCTCGTGAGGTGCAAATAGAGTGACCAGGACTGAGCAGAACTGGCAGGTGATGCCATGGGTTTTGACTATCAGGATCACCAGGAGGGGATTTCAGGACACATAAACAACACCAGAATAGCTATATGGGTCAGGCTGAAAGCTCTTCCAGCCCAATATCCTCCCCCCAGCACTGCCCCAAAGCAGAATGGAGGATGAGAAGGGTGTGAACATCTACTCTGTCAACAGCACCATTTATGTTTCAGGGACTGGCTAAGCCACACAAGGTCTCTGAGTACTGGTAATCTCAGTGGATTTCTCTCCCATGAGCTTGTACAGTCCAAAACCTACATCCATGTCAATTCCCTTAACAAAAGAGATTGCCTCTCCTTGTAGACCTTGCTTCATGGTGTCCTACAGAAGCTTTGTTTTCTACTAATACCAAATTACTTCATTAAACAGTAGACTGTACGTGAAGGACTGTTGCTCCTTACATTATGCATTCATCTAAATGCAAATCTAAACTCCACTCCTCTACATTGTATTGTTTTGGCAATATTGGGAAAGAAACTTTTGTGCAATAACTTCAGCAGTACGTTTGATCAGCAGAATACAGCAGGTAAGGGAAGTAGATTTGATTCACTCAGGCCTTAAAAAAACTTGTACACTTCATTTCCATAGAGTGTTTTTTAAAGAGGTTATGACAACATAAAATTAGGATGCTGTACATTGGAAGGATTATAAAAGCTGAATAATGGAGAGATCTTCCAGTTAAGTTTTAAATAATCCATTCCCTCCCAATAACAGTTTTTTGAAGGAGACCTGCAGGCACAAAATCCAGTGCTGCTAAATATCTGTACCAATGTCCTGGAAGAATGGGAGACTCCATGGGTAGCATGGACAGGTGGCAAATGGTCCTAAAAACACATCTGTCTATAGAGGAATATGGCTTACAGGGTAGACCAGAGAAGACTCAAGAAAGGGCTACCAATAGGATCTGAGGACTGAAAGCCAAATTCTGTAGCTTGAATGAGTTAAACAGTGGGTAGTATGCAGACAGGTTAATAAGCAAGAGTCTCCAATAGAGGAGAGAAATGACCTAATCACAGCAGGTCTATCTCTAAATGGGAAATGCCAGTACAGGAGAAGGCAGGCAAGAGATAAGAGTGAAGGCATTAAGATGTGGAGCACCCATTATCAGAGAAATCCCAGGGTGGAAACAATGTCAACAGAGTTCAATGCCAAAAATCTTGGAGCAGATTGACAAAGGGCAAGAAGCATCCTCCACCTTTGAATTCAGACTATCTTCCCATCCACCATACTCCTCGTCAGAAGGGACTCCTCAAAGCTGTGACCCTGTAATACCACCTCTGATATATAGGTGAGGTGGGCCAAGCTGACTGTTGTGCACCTGTAAACCTGAGTGGAAACTTGAATCTGACCTACTCTCTTTTCTAAAAGATATTTTGGATAGTCATGGACTCTGACAGCCTCTAAAACAAAGCAGCCACCATCCTCTTGTAACATTAGACATACACTGCCACTCACCAATTCCCTTCTGTGGTAAATGAGAACGATATTCCATCAGGTAGTTCAGGTATGGTTTCTCAGGGCTTATCTCATAGTACCGTATGTTTCCATCACCCTAAAGGCAAAGAAAATGCATATAAGCCAGGCTCTGCTGTTCAGCATGAGGGTCTGATAAGAATCCCTGGCCTCAGAAGCCTTCCAGTGTCAAGAATGAACCAAATATTTACCCCCAAATTCCTATGTGGGAAGGTTACAGCTCTGCAGTGTACCTCCCCATGTAACAGTGGTATGTCTGCAGTGGCAAATGCGGCCTGATGCTGCAGCACCCTCAGGCACCATCCCATCAGCCTGTATCCTTAAGTTAATGTGCTTCAGAAGCATCTTTGTCTTCAGCCTGATGCAACCTAGGCCAGGAGAAGAAGCAGACAGGCCAGCATTTGCTGACATGGAAAGCACTTACCTTTCCCACCACGTAAAGCATGTGCGTGTCCGAGTCATAGAAGGGAAACAGGAGTCCTGAAGAGCCATCCAGATCCTCCTCCAGTAAAGGCACAGAAAGGTCATTCTGGGCAGTACACAGAAAAAATAGACAGTTGCGATCACCTGTCAGTCATCTCAAGTCAGGGACACCTTACCTGAACCCCACCTGGCAGCAGCATGTGAGTGCAGTTCTATAATGACCCTAGGCAATGACCTAAGCAATGGCCTGAGCCTCAATGCCCTGAGCAGAGGGCCATGCACAGGCCTCTTCAAAGTTTTGTGGCTGGGAAATGAGTGCTCTGTCCCTGGCTCTTGACTGGGTGAAGCACCTTAGAACATCAGTTCCTACCACTAGAATATCTCCTGAGATAGATACAATATCATCTGATGACATTTCAGGGGTAGATATGGTAAGAAACACTGCCCACCTCTATGTGAGCCACCAGACTCAGGGAGATGGAGGTGCCTTCAAGGCATGTCTACATTGCACACTGAATTACTCACATTCCCTCACTACCAAGGAGGTAGTATGGAGGTAGTCAAGGCAATACCTCCACAGTACCGCACCACTGTTGTGGTTTAACCCCAGTTGGCAACTAAGCACTACACAGCTGCTCGCTCACCTTCCTCCCTCCCCAGGGGATGGGGGAAGAGAATCAGAAAAAATCCTAAAACCTGTGGGTTGAGATAAAGGCAGTTTAAGAGGAAAGCAGAGGAAGAAAAAGTAATAATAATAATAATGATAAAAGAATATACAAAACAAGTGATGCACATTGCAATTGCTCACTACCCACTGACTGATGCCCAGTCAGCCCCCAAGCAGCGATCGCTGCCCCCTAGCGACCCCCCCCAGTTTCTATACTGCGCATGACACTATATGGTATAGAATAGCCTTTGGATAAGTTTGAGTCAGCTGTCCTGCTTATGCTCCCTCTCAGCTTCTTGTGCCCCTGGCAGAGCATGGGAAGCTCAAAAGTACTTGACTTGTACACTTGACTAGTGTAAGCACTGCTTAGCAATAACTAAAAACATCAGTGTGTTATCAGCATTATTCTCATCCTAAATCCAAAACACAGCACTATAGCAGCTACTAGGAAGAAAATTAACTCTATCCCAGCTGAAACCAGGACAAGCACCCACCACAAGAAGAGTCTACCTCAGCCAAGCAGTCTCCACACTGCACGGTGGGATGGTGCCCATTGCAAAGGCAAAAGCTCCCATCAGCCTTTTGCAGGTAAGCCACGTAGCAGGACATAGCACACCACTCCTTACACAAAACTGACATGTCTTATACAAAGCTGCACTGCTGAAGGGAGCAATGTCAGAAAGACCAATGGGGCAGAGTATGGCATCCCATGCCTGCCATTGTGGCTACTGTCACATAAATATATATTTAGCATAGGGTTAATACATACTTTATTCTGCAGAACTGCCTAGCTGCAGGCTCCAGAAAGGCAAAGCTTCTGTTTAGGTGCGATGATGTCATGGGTGGACGTGGACCTCAGAAAGATGCTTGCTGGGCAGGTCCTGTGCCAATGATTGTCCCTAAGGAGGCTGCACATACCTGACCTCACAGGCCTTCCCACTGTGTTCTCAAACTAAGTGTGGCCAGCTCCTCCAGCAGCTCTGAAGGCAGTGAAACCCTGATGTGAGACCCATGGTGTGGCAGAGCACTGCTCAGCTTTGTGGAAAGGCTTCAGACAACAGCACAGTACTTCGCCTTTCACAAATGAAAAGAAGCCATGTCCAAACATAGCCAAATGGCAAACCATAGACCCAGCCTACCACCTTTGTCTGGTACAAAGAGGCAAAAGTTGTGCTGCAAGGTGGTTGATGCAGAGCGACAGAGTGAGATGCTGACAAAGGAAAAGCATCTTACTGCATATGAGAGGGGAAGAGCAGAGCAGGGTTTCATAAGGCTAGCAGCTGTCATGATAGGACATCATGTCCTGGAAGTGAACAGTAAGTGCTACCTTAATACTATATCAGGAATCATCAGAAATCAAAAACACCCCACATCTTTTTCTCCATTGAGGGCTTCACTTGAGTAGGCTGTGTCTAGAGCTCAATTCTCTTTCCAGTACCAGTAACAATTTGCCATGAAGACCAGTAAGAGCTGCTTTTAAGTCAGAGCTACAGTGACCACCCAAAGGTCCTTTGAATGATTTCTTCTTGTAGCAGGCACTGCATTGTCTTGTTCTCGTGGATTTCTGTGCTGAAAGCTTTGAGAGCTTCTTCCGAAACTCATACTCACTTTACAGTGTCATAGCAGTAAGACCTATGACCCTTTAAGTATTTGACAGATCACTTCTAAATTGCTTGGGTATTTGGCAGATGGAAAAGTTAAAGTGACAGGAAAAGAGAGAAAACTGAAGCTGGTATGGTTAAGATTGCTGGTCCAACTCACTTGATCCCATAATGCAATTTGCCTATTATTCCACCGAGATGTTCCAGTAGAGAACAGTTTTTTCATGTTTCCAAGGAATAAGACTTTATTGACTCTGTGAGACTTGTAGCTGGCTTCCTATAGGAACAGAAAGGATACTGCGTAAGCAAAAGACAGCACCTATTACATAGCTACATTTCATGTTACATGAGACCTCTGATTCAGTCACATCTGAAAGATCTGCCCAGCCTGGCTGAACTACAGTGAGCAGGATTTCATGAGGATCCTAGAAAGGTGGCCTAAACTCTTCAGGACCATCCCCAAAAGCCCAGTCAATCTCTTAACTATTGATTTACATATTTGCAAGAGGGCAATCTCATTTAATTGTAGGCAGGACTCTCTGTGTACACAAATCTGTGCAAATACCTACAAAATATAGTCAACTTCACCTTACTAACAGATGCAAAGTACAGGCAACAAGAACAACCCTGGCAGCAGGACAAATGTACACTTGCATCCACCTGTCCACCTGATCTCTATAAGCCCTCCCAAGGCATTCCACAGAGGACTGCAAGAGGGAGCTATGAAAACAGGCACTTCAGGAAGGGTTTCAGTGAGCAAGGAGCATGGTAGCAAGATGCCAAAACCTTGTTTTCAACAATGACAGCAAGCGTTCCACGAAAAGTAGAAGGCAATAGCACCACCTGGTGCCTTGGTCAATGCAGGGCACAGATGTGTCTTCTTTAATGGCAACGAATCTCCACAGAAGAGGAAATGCTCCAAAGGGGTGAGATCAACTGGACCACAAACCTCTGAACCCAACCTACTTGTACGACCGTTCCTGAACGAGCGTCTATCAGACGTATCTTTCTGTCCCTGCAGGCTGTGGCAAGGAGACTGCCATCTGTGTTGAACGACATGGAGAGGACAACATCTTTGTGAGCTTCAAGGATCTTCACCGGGTTTGAGATGACAGCCTCACTGGAGTCAAGATTCCAGACCATTATCTGGAGAAAAAGAACCAAAAATTAACCCTTTGCTGCCTGACCAACCGGGGACTATGTGTACTCTATTCACTTCTTCCTCTATTCTCCACATGTATAGGTCTTACCATCGTAAGTGGTTGTTCACCAGCATTTAAAATAATTCCTGGTACTTACAACAATATATCAGGGACACAGTGTCTGCTCAGAATGTCCAATATTCTAACTTCCTTTGCAACCACATTTTATACATAAAAATTGCCAGCATCAGTGCAGATATTTGCACTTGCACAAGATGACACCAAACAAAGTGTATATTGTATCCTATCCAGTAAAGGAGAAGGACAGAGGAAATGAAGTTCATCAGAAGACTGGAAAATTAGCAAGTCCTTTTGAACTTGTAGCCATGTCCTTTTGCCTTTGGGGTCACCATGGAATTTCCCCCTGAAGGAGGCTTCTGAACATTTTAGTGTTACCTTACAGCTTTAAATTAAAACAAATTTCGAAACACCCTGCCAAACAGGGTGTCCCAGAAGGATAGCTCCACAGAGAACAGACCCACCTTGTAGTCATAGCCAGAGCTGAAGAGAATGTTATTAGCAGTGGGATGCCATTCGATGAGGCCCACTCTTCGAACATGCCCAAGAAGTTCCTTCTTTGGATTGGTAATGTTTCTTGTTAGCAAGTGCTTGGGGATGTCCCAGACTTTAACCTGAATGGCACAGGATGGGTTTTCGTGAGATTCCTGATTAAGGAGCTAATTTAGAACTTACCAATAACTACTATTCCCTTGGTACTATTATTCCTTTGGTAGTCAACAGGAATGCTCCCGGCTTTATTGAATGCCAGTCCTTTAAATTAATATATTTACTTTTCTGTGGGTCTGAAGACTCCTCTTTACCCTCTATCTTTAGCCAGCAGTTCTACCAGTTTGTTTTAATTTGGGAATCCAGCCCTTACACCTGGCCAAGCTGTCAGCACAATTACAAAACGTTATTCCCAGGGGGAAGAAGTAAACAACAGAATTTGCAGACCTTGCCTCCTAACAAGCTTTTAGCAGCAACAAGCAAATCTGAAATAAACTTCAGCAGAGAGTCCCAGAAGATATTATAGCAGTGATTGATTCAAGCAGTCTTCCACTCCACACTACCTGGGTAAAGAACTGAGAACTCCCCTATTCAGATGACAGCTATAGAACTGTTTGTCTCACAGAAAACTGCACCAGCACTGAACGGTTTGCAAATGACACAGACATTTGCCAAAGTACACAGAAGCCCACCACAGTGGCAGATGCCCTGAGCAGAGAGACTGGACAGCACCTAACTGAAGTCACTCAACACTGGGAGCGTGCTGTTTCATAACAGGTCTATCTGCAGCCCTGCGTTCTTCTAGAAGGATGTGGCATGAAGACAAAAATCCTCTGTCCTCCTGCACTGGAAGAAGACAATAGAGGTAACCTGCAAAAGGGGCTGAACCTATGCAGGTAAAATGAAAGAGTCTTCCTCACACTAACCCTAGAAGCACAAGTATTTAGGATGCTAAAAGATAATTAACCCTTTAGCTCAATGAAAATTACTACACTTGTCATAATTTTTCTAGGACTTGGTCTGAAGTGAAAGGAAAATGCTCTTTGAAGCAGCTACTGCATAGAAATTAGCCACACTTGCCCCACTCTCCCACTGTTTGGCTGACGAGAATCACACCTTTCTAAGCAAAAGACAGAGAGGCACAAATTCTGGGACCTGGTGGGAAAGATCATGAGCACCCTTCTCAACAGTGTTTACCCCACTGAGGAATCAAGCCCATCAGAAACCTAAGGACTGTGGGGTCCAGTAGCCTCCAGATGAACTTCTACAGTGGTATGAGAAAACATCACACTCTACAGCTTCAACAGATAGCACTAAAGGAATGGGGTTGAAAGAATAGGAAAGGGAAAAATAGGTTGTGTTCATGCTGAGAAGAACTGCCTAGAATGAACCATTTAATCCCCATGCTATGAAATGGTTGGTGATAAAAGCAGGGAAAAGCCCCTGGCTGGAATCTCAGGATGCATTAAATGGCAGAAATTGCCAGTGCTTAGTGTGCAGAAGGAGCAGGTCTTGGAATCAGACCTGTCAGGCCAAGCAGGAACAATCCACAAGCCGCCTACCTTGCTGCATCTTGAAGAAAACCTGACAAAGCAAAGTAAAAGGCACAGAGTTGCCCCTCTAACCACAGGGAAGAAGATCTTCAGAAAGCTGAATTCATATGTGCCCAATGATTTGCCAAAAGGAACAGAAAGGGTAAGAGGATAAGCCCTCTCCCCATACTGTTTAAACTCTCAGCCCCTGGCCACTTGCATTGGCCTCAGTCCTAAGCCTGCCTGAAGCAGCAGTGGGAACGGGAAAGGGCACTGGGTGTTCACATAAACTATCCATCCCTTCCGGTGCCCAAAAGTACCACTCTACAGGCTTCAGCTACACATCACAAAAGATAGCCGTGAAACCACCAAGGCAATCTCCAGAAAGGCTGGTTAATGGCCAAGAAACCTCTGAGGAATGTGGGTGATAGGAAACTTCCACCATCTTCACAAAAGCCTGTGGTCTTCCTCAAAAGTTCCAGGGAGACCCAGCCCAGTAAGAGCAATCAGATGCATCCTCGCACACAAGTCAGAACAGTGGTTTATGCTAATGCTCAGAATTGGCAGAGAGCATCAGGCCTTTAACAACAGACTGCAAGGAAGGTTTTGGTTCTAATGTCCATCCCAGGGGAAGTGGTGGACACTTCTGAGACCCTAAAAACTTCAGACTTCTCTCAGGACAAAGTGTTGCTGTGGAGGTATCCCAACAGTATGTCCAATCTGATTTCTCCAGTATAGGCCAGGACAAACAAGACAGATGTTGACACCATGGAGGGAGTCCAACAGCAGCCACTGAGATGAGGAGGGCATGGGACCACAGCAAATCTGAGGAGCGCTGGAAAGAAAATAATTTGTCTAGGAGCAAGAAGGCTAAGGTGAGCTCTTCTGGCTGCCCTTCAACTCCATTGCAGGAAGGCACAGAGGTGGAGACAGACTCTTTGGAGGTGCATAAGGAAAGCACCAAATGCAATAGACACAAACGGCAATATGGTCATTCCCTGGAGATCAGAGAAGCCCTATTTTCTCTAGAAGAGTACTCAACTCCTGGAAGAAGGGCCCAGTGAGGCCATGGAATTTGTAGCCTTGGAGATCTTCCCAACACATATGGACAAGGCTTAGAGCAACTTGATTCAACTGGCCTTCTTTGAGCAACGCTTGGACTAAGTGACTTCCACAGGTACCAGAAAAGAGAGTCACACTAAGAAATACAGTCTGCTGTCCTCACTACTTAGTGGGAAGGGAAGAGGTGTCCCTACACTGTGTCACTGTGCAAGGGACTCCTAAGATCCCACTTCCTGGTGCCAGGATGATGACAGGAGGGTAGTACCAAAGAGAGTACAGTTATAAACAGCAAGATTTCTTAGAACAATTTTTGATGCTGCGACCAGTGACAAGCTCAGTGTTTGAATTCATTAGCCTGGAGAATGATACAGTGCCAAGTTTCAGTAGGAAACTGGAAAAGAAAGCTGACAGAGAGCAGCTCTCCTGCATAGATCCCAGCGTCCTGGTGGACAACAGAATAAATGTGACCCAGCAGCATGCCCTGGCAGGGATGAAACCTAGCTACATCCTAGTCTGGAACAACAGGAAGATAGCCACTAGTTCAAGGGAAGAGATTTTCCCCTTTATTCAGCAATCATTAAACAATAGCTGGAACACTGCATCCCATTTTGCACCTCCCAGTGCAGGGAAGAGGCTGATAAATATGAGTCCAGTGGAGGCCACCAGGATGCTCAGGAAGCTGCAGCACTTGCCCTGTGAGGAGAAGCTGAGGGAGATGGCCTTGATCAGCCTGGAGAAGTGACACCTTCAGGGCAAACTGATAGAAGCCTTCAATACTTAGAAGACTACTGAGAAAATAGAGCCAGACATCATTAACTACACTGGGGAGGTTCTGACCGCATATAAGGAAAAAAATTTCCCCGTGGGAGCAGGAAGAATCTTAGCATCGTTAAGGTTAGAAAAGACCTCTGAGATCATCTAATCNAGCCTTCCTGCCCTCAAGCAGATCGACACTCCAGCCCAGCTTGGTGTCATCTGCAAATTTACTGAGGGTGCACTCAATCCCCTCATCCAGATCATTGATAACGGTATTAAAAAAGGCTGGCCCCAATACTGAGCCCTGGGGAACACCACTTGTGACCAGCTGTAACTGGATTTAATTTCATTCACCACAAGAGGAATGGGTTGCCCAGAGAGGTGGTGAAATCTCCATCCTTGGAGGTTTTCAAGACTCATCAACACAGACCTGCACAGGAGGTAGAGGTAGAGACCACCCAAGCTCCTTTTCAACACAAATGGTTCTGTGATTCTGTAACTATAGCAGGAAGCTTCAACGTTTGTGCTCATTCCTCATTCTAAGGCTCAAAAGAAAGGTTATGATGGTGCCTTTCTGCCACAAGTCCTTTCTGAAACAGCATGAAAACCTGGCATATGGGTTGGAAGATAAAATAAAACCCTCATAGGCAGCCCAGAAATTGAAAGAAGCCTTCAACAAGGACATGAATATCCAAAGAAGCAAAGGCAAGTCACTAAACAGGAAGGACAATTCAAAGAGCCTAGATTTCCAATTCAGGAGTGATTTTTGGCAGAGCTGAAATAGCAGAGGGTGCTCCCTAATGCTGTGTGGCAGAGGGTGAATATACCCAGTGGGAGAAAACACATGTGGGATCTCTGGAAAAAAGCACAGTAATTAGTCAGATGTCCTTACTATCACAGAAGCCAACATCACACTTTTGACAGGACATGGAAAGCAACCTTTCAGTGGGTAGATATGAGCTAAACTGTCCCTTACAAACATGAAATGAATCTTTCAATTCATGGTAACTATTCTGCACCTGCACTGAAGTTAAATATGTGACTGCATCTTAATTGTACTAACTGCAGCCAAACCATTTACTGCCTAAAACTCAAACCTGATATGATGTATTCAATATTTTATAGGTTTTCATTAGCATGAACCTTTGCATCTCTGGAGTCTTTCTGCGGTTTCAGTAGGAAAATGCTCATTTCATTTATGCCTTTTGCAGAATAGTATGACGCTGATTCCTCAGCTACCCCATAACTGATCCAGCATGACTTACAGAGTAACTGAGTGCAGGAACAAGCTCAAACTAGCAAGGCAATTAATCTGAAATAGCTGTTCTAGATTATGTTGTGTTGAAGCTTTTATTCTAAAGTAAAGGAAGAGTTTCATAGCAATTAAACTTTAATAGTCATTCCATTTTAAATTCATATTTTGTTTTCCTCATGCAAACACACCCAAAAAGATGCAAGCCCCCACAAAACAGATCTTCCCCCTCACACTGATTTTGGTACATCATTTGGAAAGGATCACACAGGTCTGACCTCAAGAGAAAGACAGGAATCTTACTCTTACTGGACTTTTTTATAAGTATATATATGCTTTCATATCTCATCCGCAGGCCTTTTAGTTTCTTTTTCCTTTCTTTCCCCAAAAAACATATTAGCCAGGTAATAATGCAGAGTACAAGCTGGTAAACTTACTGTGGCATCTTCTGAACATGAAGCTATTACAAAGTCATTGAATGGGTTCCACTTGATGTCCAGAACATTCCCTTTGTGCCCACATACTTTGGGATAATGTGGGTCGAGCTTGCCTGTCTGGAAGAAAGGAATATCATGAAACCTTAAAGTGAGCCATGGAGTTACAGGACATTTTCAAGGAAATCCAAGCCAGCTCCAGCAAGAAACCTCCTTTTGCTTGTTATGCTCCAAAAGCCCTGGGTGCTCCCTACCTATTGAGAATGGGTTTTTGCTGTCTCTGCAAGGCAAGTCTTGATGATACCACCAAAAAGAAAGGAAAGAAGTGCTCAGGCTTTCCTAAGTACACAAAAGAAATCTGTACACATGCAGCAATAGAGACTGCTGAAGTTAGAAGGCAGTATTTGGTTCAGATACTAGAATAAAACTTAGAGGGGAAACACTTATGAATGAACTGAATCTTCCCCATTTTTTAAAGATCTTGGGGAAAAAAAAAAAACAGAATCTCTTTCAGAAGCCATTTCTTATAAAGAGGAAAAAAATGGTTTAGCTTTTATTTTTTAGCCTCATCATCCAGCATTTATTTTATTTTTTAAGCAAAAAGACGTTTGTGACACAAATTACAAATGCAGTTTTTCTTACCAGAAGATATCTGTTTCCATCTGATGGTGTTCAAATCCAGCCATTCACTGGATTCAATCAGCATTCCAGACTCTCAAAGACAATGCTGTGTTTGGGTGGCATCTTCACTGGTAAAAATCCTGCACAAAGTGCACTAAGGAGTATTGAGGGCCTTCTGCCACATGGGGGCTGTGTTGCATCAGAATAAACCCATACTGCAGGCACAGTCTCTGCTACAAAGTCAAGTCGGTATATTTATTACATGCTAGGAAGGGTGCTGAGGAATTCATTAACACTGGAGCAGCACTTGCTTCTCCCTATCAGGAGCAGAAGTATGGGGAGCTCCAGGAACCACCCTGCATCCCAGACATCTGTCCAAGAGCAAAGGTCAGTCACCTAAGAAGAGAGACCTGGTGCCAGTTGGTGACACTTACCTGCTTATTTTTATCCCACCTGGAAGAACTGTAAATCAAAATTAATGCAAATTCGTGCTCCCCTGGTAAGCACACTTCTGCTGGTGTAATCCCTGCACCTCTCCAGAAGGGAGCTTAAGAGTCCACAGCAGATGGGAATCAGTGCTGGCCACAGCCTGGATGTGGCTAGGTTGTAATTTTCCCAGCCTTGTAAATTTGTACGGTTTTGAATGCAGAACAGGACACGATGTGTAACTATTCTGGCTTCACTGGAAATTTTGTCACATAGACTGGGTCTAACCTGCTTTAAACTGAACACCCAGAGGGCTTTGAAATGTAAAAGACTGTGCATCTTTAGACTACAGCCTAAAACAATTCCCTTTTATAACAGTGACAATACAAAGTGTCTAGGGAAGGCAGAAGAGAGATAAAAGCCCTTTAATAAGCAGCGTTCCCCCACCCACGGTGTCCTTTTTGCAGGCTTCAGGGCTTGGTTTCAAGCTGGCAATTCAATGGGCTGGGCAGCCAGCTCCACAGGGATCTCTTGATCCCTATGGGAACTCCATCCCCTCCCAGAGCTGGCTGCCTGTCTGCTCCCCACTCCATTTGGAAGACTCCCAGGCTGCACTGAGGCCACTCTGCCTGCCCCCATCCTGCAAGGTTCTCCTTACCCCAACGTCCCCAGCAGGCTCCACTGGCCCTGGAAAACAAACCCTTGCCCTCTTGGCCACCAGACCCACCTGCCCCAGTGCAACTCTGCAGCCCTGGGACAGAGCAGGACCTATAACACATGAACCCCCAGGCTCCCAACAAATATATATGGCAGGTAAGGCTGTTGGTTTCAGACACATATCTGCATGTGGAAGTAAAGCTCTTCATGTGTGTGGGAAATTTCATTCCACAGATCAAAAACTATTTCAGTAACTAGATGTGTTGTCATTCATGCAGAGGTACCTGACTTCCACAGTTATATGCAGTTTGAAAATCAGGAATTTTTCAACCAGTCACTTTCTAAACTCTCAGCATTTTTTAAAAGTAGCCAAACTCGGCGTTCTTGACAAAAAACACTTCTTGTCGGAGAGCTGTTGAAACTCTCCCAACAGATTTGTACAGGGTGGATTACCATGAGGGGGGTCAGCCCCACTTCTCAAGTGTTCTCCAAAGGGCACTAACACACATTGTCATCACATCACGGCACAGCACTCGCATATGACATTAGTTAGGTAAGGTCTGAGGTGTCACCACACATTTCATTTCATAGCTCTTGGCCCCAGAGAGAAGGGAGCAGGGTCTGTGTCTAGGAGGTCTACACAACTACAGATGTCCTGCCTTTCACACCTGGTGCTGACACGTTGAAAGACCGGAGACTGCAAAGACTCGGACACTAATATCTCCCTGTCTCTTGGGACTTCATTCTCATTTTGCTATCCGTTTGCTTTATGCTGTAAAGGAAGAGACAGATGCAGTCTCAACCAAGCGTGGTCATCAGAGAAGGAAAAAGGCAGGCCTTTGTCTTTCAAAGGAAGTCCACAAAATTGCCCTCAGAGTCAAGATCCTTCCTTAGCATGCTGTGCATGCACTTTCCCAGCACATCTGTGTCAGACACCAATCTACACCCAGGTCACATTGTGGGAAAGCAGCTCATCACTCAGTTACAGTCACTGAGCCCGCGTCTCCTCAGACTTGCAAGATTTACAAAGGCATTCAGTCTGCTCTGGGCACCAGGCAGCCCCTGTGGCCACAGCCACTTCCCTCCCTGATAAGATGTGCTGCTGTTCCTCCCAGCTGGCTTCAATGGCACACCTTCAGAGGACCTAACTGACACATCCTGCCACAGAAGACCATTCTCCAAGTGGTGGCAAATATTCAGCTAATTCCTCTTCAGGTTGAACGCAAAGGCCTGCTGAAAGCAGGGTATCAGCGGCAAAGAGCTCCTTCCCTACATAACCCCTGTTGCTCCCAACCCTACCTCACCTCCAGGCTCTCAGACAGGAAGAATGGTGCAGAAGGCAAGAAGTGGTATTTATTCAAGGAGAGATGAGAGAGCTTGTTGTCCTTGACTCAGCAGAAGAGGAGCACAACAAACAAGCAAAGAGGCACAGTTAAATGGAGCGAGGTTGAGCCTGCATTCAAGCACATCCTGAGGCAGGCAGCCCCTCCAGTAGCACATGCAGAATAAACTCAGAAAAGCATCTGAGGGACAAGAGCAGCTCCTGAGCAGGTTGTTCATCCTGCCTGGGAAGTGTAGCCCTCCCTGTCCCAGCAACCATCTCCCACTTCAGTTGAATGTGACATCCTAGCTCCTGGGCTTTTCCTCCATGCTGTGGCATACTTGGGATGCGGCTGCTCCCTGTGAATCCAGTCAAAAGTAACCACAGATGAGCTGTCCATCATGAGAGGGCAATACTGTCCCAGGCACATGCCTCCAGACTGGGCTGCCTTCAGTGCCCTGGCAGCCAGGGGCACAAGCCAAGAGCCCAGTATGCTGTCTACCAAGGTTCACCACCACAGGAGGAAGTGGCAGCCACAAACACCACCACCAGGAGCACAAGTCAAAAGCTGCCACTTTTCACCAGGTGGCACCAGTTTGTAACATATGAAAAAACGTAACTGGTGTCACAGTCCTCAGATGCAGGGAACCCCTTTCTGTGGGTGGCTGAGGCCGCTCTTCCCACCCAGCATGGTTCAGGAACAGTTATTCGGAGAACAGCTGTACAAAGCACGGCACATATAGACCATTTCCCTGATTCACCACCAAAGCTCAACCCTCAAGGGACTTCCTGAACTAGGGGACCTGCATCTGAACAAATACAGTTCGTAAACCAACCCATCTCCATGACTCCATCCTGTTTCAAACCCCTTAATTCTTCCAGGCTCATCAGCGTCCGGATCAGTGAGGTCCACATCTGAACTGCAGAAGCATTCACATCTGCTGCTAACAGTCTGCTCCCTTGTCTCCAGGATCCCCTTCACCACACAAATCAAGAAGAATTGCTCCTTATGTTTCTGCCTCATCCTCTTTCTCATCCTCTTCACAGTTTTATTTATCACTGTCCTGGTTTCAGCTTAATTCAGAGTTAATTTTCTTCCTAGTAGCTGCTGTAGTGCTGTGTTTTGGATTTAGGCTGAGAACAATGCTGATAACATATTGTTTTAGTTGTTGCTCAGTAGTGTTTACACTAGTCAAGGACTTTTCAACTTCTCGTGCTCTGCCAGGTGCACAAGAAGCTGGGAGGGGGCGCAGCCAGGACGGCTGACCCAAACTGGCCACAGGGCTATTCCATACCATATGGCGTCATGCCGTCATATAGAAACTGGGGGAGTTGGCCGGGGGACAGCGATTGCTGCTCGGGGCCTGGCTGGACAATTGCATTGTGCATCACTTGTTTTGTATATTCTTTTATCATTATTATTAGTATTACTATTATTTCTCTTTCTCTGCTGTCCTATTAAACTGCCTTTATCTCAATCCACAGGTTTTACTTTTTTTTCCCCCCGATTCTCTCCCCCATCCCACTGAGGCAGGGGAGCAGGTAAGCGAGTGGCCGTGTGGTGCTTAGTTGCCGACTGGGGTTAAACCACAACAATATCGCTCATTTGCCTTTCTTCTCAGACTGAATGAGGCCTAACCCACAAAGTTTTTCCTCACATGAAAGCAATTTCATATTTTCATTGATATACTTTAACTACCCATTTCTGTATCTTCTAGTTCTACCATGGCTTTGACTTCTGCAAGCAGTATTTCAGATCTGGGTGGAGTATCTGAGCAGGTGTTAAGAATGGAAGAGCTGCTACTAAAGACTAGCCAAGCTGAGAAGTCAGAAGAATTAATAGTAAGCAGTGCAAGCACCTTCACTCATTTTGCCAACACTTTGAGAGCTGGGTCCCACCCCATGTCCCACAGTCACCAGGTGCCTGCTTATAGACGCAGCTCTGTGATAAAGGCAAGTTCTTCCACCTCAACAGATCATGGTCAAGGGAGCAGGAGTGACTCAGTCAAGAAAAACAGGGTAGTGGTTAATTTTAGATGGACCATCTGAACAGCACCAGCGGTGAAGGAGCTGAATAAATGAAGTCTAGAAGGGCCGGGAACTGTGCTAGGTTCTTCAAGTATAGCCAGTTCACTTTCATCCTTAGCAAATATGTACTGAAAAAGTGGCACTGTAATAACACCATCAATTAACTTTTAATTAAAGGCTGAACTTTTGCCTTTCATCTGTTCTGCCCTGATTCCAGAGAGCTCATAATCTCATATTGAAGTTAATCCACATTAGTGCATGCCTAATTTTTCTGAAGCAATAAACTTCAGACATCCAGCTTCTCCCTCTCATCAGATCCCTAAGTCATCAAAACCCACAAATATGGGATTTGTTTCTGAAACGGAAGTTTTTCCAGCATCAGTGTTTGAAGCTTAGGAGTTTCATTGCCTAATAACCATGTTTCCATTCCTTCACAAAGGAGAATGTAGAGCAAAACAAACCATATTCTCCTTTGGTCACAGCTGAAGTCATGCCACTAAAGCACCTTTCCGTTTTTGCCCTCTGTATCTACTAACTGCTTTTTTATTTGCAATTTCTCCTAGGAGACAAACATCTGAACAGCACAGTTCCTGCTGATTATACAAGAAAGGCAAATGAGATATGAAATGAAGGAAGGTGTTAAAAAACTGCAACCAGCAATGTAAGACATGTAAATACACACATCCCAGGAATCACTTGTCAGGGCACCTGGGGCCCTTTCCATCATTTTGCAGTTCAGGGAGCAGCATTAACTGAATATCCTCTGCCCAGTCTAGCTCCCTAGAAAGCCCAGCTCTCCTCCAGCCTCTCAACACACTCACGAAAGCCAGCTTGCCTCGGCAGAGCTCACCTGGTGGATGGGAATGACGAGGAAGGCCCCCCCACCTGTGCATTCGGTCACCACCGCGATGAAGTGGGGGTTCACGGCACAGAAGTTGTTGTCGTGGACGTTGTGGGTGATGGGCACGCAGTCATAGCACTTCTCCTTGCTGGCGGCTTTGCCATACACATGGCGGAACTTGGAGCTGCGGTACTGTGGGGGCCACGACATCTGCAAGGGGAGAAAAACAACGCCCCATGATAGAAGGACTGCCCATCCCAGCAAGGGTTGCAAACCCCCAGTCCCCTCTTCCCAGCACAGACTCACCCTCCCCATTTGGCGTCCTCACACCAACCCTCAGCCAGCAAGCAGCAGCCACATTTTTCTCTGCTGGTTTTCACCCCTTTGGCATGACCTGTCTTTGCACCAACTGCACATCTCTGATGGAGAGAGGAGAGTACAGGGGAGAAAAGACAGCTCTCTGTCACCAGCCAGCTGGGCTGTGCATGCACCAGTAGTCTCTACTGCTGGGACAGGGCCACATGGTAGCAAGTTTAAGAGGAGATAAATCCTGGCAGCACAGAGCTCAGGAAGCACGAAAGATGCAACATCTGGGGTGAGGAAAGCCTGAAAGATGGCAAGTGAATGAGCCACTCTGTATGCATGCTTCATTTAGCCCTCAGGTGGTTACGGACCAAAAGCGAGTCTAATTTCACTCACATAAAGGGAAAAATTGGTTTGACAGATCACAGGAATAGTTACAATCACCTGTTGCATTTTTTCCCACTGACTCCAGTTTGAGAAGGTAACCCAACCAAGCAGCTTTTTAGTTACAGCAAGACTTAGACTACTCACTCACATGGGTAAGCGTTTGAAGGTAAGCATGCACTCAATGGCAGGAAGCCAAGTGCCTCATCACCTGACAAGCAGGGGTCTAAACAATTCTAAACCAAAATGTCCTTGCTGCTGGCGCAGTATTGCCTCCTCCTGGGATGACTACTGAATGCTAGGAATATATATTGTTTAATCCTGGGCAGTCGAACAGGAGTTTTACAAGCAGGCATTAACACAAAGATCCACAAAGCTCACATCCCAAGTCACACTGGGAGATTTGGGCTCTCAGTGGTGCTAGGACACAAGTCCTGTCCTATTCCCTGCCTCCTCCCAATCTGCAGGCACAGCTCAGAGCAACCCCACCTTGGACAAAAACACATGCCTGCAAAAAATTAGTCCTGGCACATCACCAGTTGCTTTCACAGTCAGTTCTGTTGCTCACTTTAATATCTCAGCATGTTGACCTTTGTTAACCTCCATTTGTCCATATTCTTAGCAGACTAAATTCCTTGTGCAGAAAACATCGGGTGCAAAGGACCTCTGATACAGTGAGGCCTATCTATCCAAAACAAACACAAAGAATGCAAGTTATTTGAAAAAGAAAGCAGCAATCCTGGGAAGCTAATCTTGGAAGAAGGGATGTTCACAGGCAGAAAGAAAGCTGAGGTTATATGCAACTGGCTAACTCCCCAGCTTTAGTGGTTAGGTTTACTCACATCGGGGGAAAAAAAAATTACTGTATTGTCTGGATGCATCAGTTCTTTCTTAGAGCAGGAACATTATCTTTCCAAAAGGAAATTAATTGCCTGTCTCCAAGGAACTTCCACCTAAACTGCTCCTGAGGTGTCAGAGAGCATGTGGACTGGAGGTTCAAGGCTCCTTTGCAGAAAGGAGTTACCAAGCATACTGCAGATATTCATTACTTCAGTATCATTCCTATGGAAAGCAGGAACACAGAGCACGATACTGACATCCCATGCAGACTACCTGTAAAATGTTAACAGTAAATAAGGAATAAAGGAAATAAAAGGAATTAGATGCCCAAGTTTGGACAGTGCTTGTGAAAGACAGCTCTCTCCTATTTTCATTTGCAGAATAAAGGTTCAGCTGCCACAGGAATGGACTCCGAAGCACCTACATTTCAGACAGCAGGGCAAGATATGACTGGGAATATCATAAAATTGGCAAAGACAATCCCAGTGGAGCAGTGTCCCTCTTGACACAATTGCAGCCACAGCAGAAAGCTCAGCATTAAAAGAAAAAAATCGTGAATAAAATATGGCAAAAAACAGCCTGAATAGGTGCAGCATCAGCAGACTGCATCTAGTACAGTGGGAGATGCTGATCCCAAATAAAGGAGGCACATGGACATTAGGAAAAACTTGTCTGGAAGGAGTGTGGAGAGTGTTCTGCACTAGAGGTTGCCTGAGTGGTGATAGGTCTCTGTCCCTGGAAATCCTTTCATGACTTGATTACACAAAGCCATATCCTCCTTGATCTAGTGTTCGTAATAGTCTTGCTCTGAACAGGAGGCTGAACTGGAGAAAACCAAGGGCATGGTGTCACCAAATCATAATGAAACCTTGTGACTTACAACTGAAAAAGCTCACATCTTCACTAAGTAAAATAAGGCCCTGTGTGTACAACCTGTCTGCTACAAGCCGTGCAGTGGACAAGATGGGGTTCCTCAGCAAAAGACAATCTTCCAGCTGGCTGTTAATGAGAACAGCATGGCCAGGGCTCTGACAGATCTCAGCTATTAGACAACCTGTGTCATCTACAAGAAGATGCTTCCTTGCTGAGGAAAGAGGACACCATTCCTCGCAGTTCTCCATTAGAGTTCTCAACACACCAAATGCTGTGTTATGTATAAATGCAGGCCCAATACTGAAGGTATAGGTGGGTGTATAGGTAATAAAAGGACTACAGAGACAGTTATCTCCCAAGCAGGTCCCCAGTGCAATCCGTCTTCACACATCTTGCCCAGATCTGCCCTTCCACTGCTGTCAGGACAATGTAGGAACCAGTCACAGGCCACTGGCAGCCTTTTTCCATCAGCAGTCCTGGCCCAGACTCTTTTGCTCAGCTCCTGTACTTACACGGTAGGGCAGAAGGGACCTCAGTATGCAGCTACAAGTCTCTTCCTTGTTTTTTTCTTAAAGCAGCAGGTTTTACAGTCACTTTTCCTCCTCCTTGCTCTACCTTCCTGGAAGGAAGGGGTCGGTTTATTCACTCCTCATCTGGTACTTCAAACATCTTGACCAACCTCCACTCTTTGATCTGTTAGACGCAATGCCATATTTGTTCCTGGGAGAGACAATAAGACTGCATGCCATGTCCACTCTCCAGGGCTGAAGGTGGAGCTGGCCAAAGGGAAAGGAGGCATCTCCGCTCCTTCCTCTTAACAAGAGGACCAGAAAGCACCACAATGAAGGCAGAGCTGGGCAAAAATTGCTCATGGCCAGGCAAGGGGAAGAAGTATGGCTTTTACTGCATCTCCTATCCAGGGCTGAGAGAAACTGTTCTGGCAAAAAGCTGGGCTTGCCTCCTTACACAGATGTCAGAGAAGGCAGCTCTGCAAATGCCTGGTGGGAGACGAGGTTCTCCTCAGCTCGCAAGTGTAAGGAGGTGCCAGTTTCTGATAGATCTCCTGCTCCCAGAAGGAGCTGCTGTGTGGCCCGAAGTGCCATGACACGTCTGCAATGCAGCAGTGCCAGATGCCACTTCCTATCACAGCTGCGGTGAGACACAAAGAGAGCCAAGCAGCAGCCCAGATAAAGAAGCTGAGAAGAGCTGGCCTGGGCAAAACACTTCTCCACAGCAGTTACTTGAGCAGCTCCCAAGTGCCTGTTTCTGAATAACAACATAATGTTACCTGCTGCACTCCTCTACCAGGCAGAGATAACTTGTCTTTCCTCCCTTATTCTCCACCCCTGCAAGATAGTCAGCTACTCTAAACAGCTTCCTCGTAGAACAGACACAGCTTCCTGGCAGTGGGCAGAGGTGGCCACCTGGGCCACCAGCAGCATTTCCCACCATTCACTCTTGGAGGGAAGCCCACCTTGAATCCTCTCCCATCTTGGGTGAGTCCTGCAGCAGAGCATCCCCCACCTTCTCCATAAGGGCCTTTGATCTCCCAGATGACCCCCACGCTCCACTTCAGCTAATTTCATATCAAACTAGTTCACTCAAGCCATGCCACAGACACATTTCCATGTTTGTCTCACCCTTTCTGTGCCCCACCCTTGCCTACCACTCTGATATGAGGAGGCAGGTCCTCTCACTGCTGGGGGCAAGGGGCCATGGGGGGCTGCAGCATCATCAGAGCTGACTCCATAGGCCACAAGGGGCTAGCTGCAAAATCCTCCTAGCACAGGAGGCAAAGGCACCTCCATGAGATCCCCTTCTCCCCCATCTTCCCATGGCAAGCAGGAGACCCTGGTGTACAAGTAACTTTTCTCAGTTCTTCCAAAGCTGCTGAGGCTCTGGCTGCTCTTCATTCAAGGCCCCAGCACACTGCAGGACCTTCTCACCAACCTCCTCCTGGCCCCAGTTACACAGGCTCCCACTTCCAGAGGAAAACAGAGGTGAACAAGGAAGTCCTGACAGCAGCAGGGCTACATCTGCTCTCCCTCTGCTCACAGTGCCAGGCAGAGCTCTGGGTATCTGCTACCTCCTCCCAGCCCATCCTGGGGTGGTGGGATCTGCCGGGGGTCTCTGCTCAGTGTTCCCTCAAGGGTCCTCCTTTCCCATTTTTTAATGTTCACTTCCCTCTTTATCTGTTTTCAGGTTTTGCCAGTCACAATTATTTGGTTTCCTTCCAGGTTTTCCCTCCTTTACTGGCATCTGTAGTGCAGAAGAACAGACAGTGACACCACACAAAAGAAGGTGGCCACTGTCCAAACATGCAAGTTTGGGCTTCGGAAAGCTAAAGCCCACCTGGAGTTGAGTCTGACAAGGGATGTGAATGGCAAGAAGAAAGGTTCCTACAGGTACCAAAGCAGTAAAAGGACAACTAGGGAAAACACGGGCCTGCTGAGGAATGGGGCAGGAGACCTGATGACAAAGGATACAGAAAAAGCGGAGGCACTGAATGCCTTTTTCATCTCAGTCTTCTCTGCTAAGATAGTCGTTAAAGTATCTGAGGCCGCTGAGACCTGTGGAAAATTCAAGGCAGACTTGGATGTAGTTTATCTCAACATGTGCAAGGCTTTTGACACCGTCTCCCATAACAGACTCATAGACAAAGGGATGAAGTACAGACTAGATAAGGAGACACTGAGGTAAACTGGCTGAATTCTTGGGCTCAAAGGCTTGTGATCAGCAGCAGTGATCAGTTCAGCTGGAGGCCAGCGTGCAGTGGTGTGCCCAAGGAGTAGACACTGGGGTCAATGATGCTTAACTTTTTCATTAATGATCTGGATGAGGCAGCAGTGCATACCCTCAGCAAGTTTGCAGATGACACAAAACAGGGAGGAGTGGCTGACATACCAGAAGGTTGTGCTGCAACCAGAGGGACCTTGACAGGCTAGAGAATAGGCACATAAGAACCTCATGAAGTTCAACAAGGGGAAAAGCCAAGCCACGTACCTATGAGAAATAACTCCATGCACCAGTATATGCTGGGTGCCAACTGCCTGGAAAGCAGCTTTGCAGAAAACAACCTGTGGGTCCAGGTGGACAACAAGCTGACCATGAGTGGCCAGCAATGTGCCCTTGGAGCAAAGAAAGCCAATGGCCACCTGGGCTGCATAAGGAGGAGTATTGCCAGCAGGTTGAGGAAGGTGATCCTTCACACACACATGGAGTGCTGGATCCAGTTCTGGGCTCCCAAGTACGACACAGACATGGATACACTGGTCCAGTCAAGGTGCATGAAGACAATAAAGGGACTGGGAGTATCACTCATACAAAAAGAGGCTGAGAGAGCTGGGACTGTTCACCTGGAGAAGACCAGGCTCAGGAGGACCTTATCAATATGTACAAATACCTCAGGACGGGGAGTAAAGAAGACAGAGACAGACTCTCCTCAGTGGTACCCAGCAACAGGACAAGATGCAATGGGCACAAACTGAGATATTGAAAACTCCATTTAAACAAAAAGAAACACTTTTTTTTTCCATGAGGGTAGTCAATCACTGACACAGGTTGCCCAAAGAGGTTTTGGAGTCTCCATCCTAAGAGATACTTAAAATCTGACCAGACATGGTCCCAAGCAACCTGCTCTAGTTGACCCTGCTTTGAGCAGGAGGGTTGGACTAGATCTCAAGGGATCCCTTCCAACCCCAACTATTCTGTGATTCTGTGATTCTGTGATTTTAGAGCCTCTGGATTTCAGCCATGTGTATCTTGTACTGCCCTAAAAATGCCACTAGCACCATATACCAAGATGCACACTCATATGATGTGGGCTTTCAACCCAATAAACTTGAAGTTTGTCTTGCAGGCTCAGCTCTCCTACCTGTTACTCTGACAGGGAGTGATGACAACAAATTTCTCCCCCATTCCATGAAACCTGCTGTTTGGAGGGGCAACCATTTTCAAAACTGTGCAGATAGCAACTGGTATAAGGGATGGAGAGGAGAAAGTGAGGGAAAATACACTGACATTTTGTCAACAAGACAGGACTGTTTTTTTCATTGCAAACACTTGCACCATCACCTCCTAGAAAAAAGCATATTTGTGCATTTTATAAAGCCCCAAATGTTTTGCATAGGCCCTTAACCATATGCTTTCCCTGGATGTTCTTTAGGACTAATGGGGTTAGCTTTCTCCCTGCACTGGAGGGGTGGCCCAGTGTACAGAGGGTCTCTCCTTGCACAGCCATGTCTGAGTGGGGTGAGCCATCATGGGCAGAGCCCAAGGTCCTGAAAGTCCTCGGTGTGCAGCACCAGGTAAGGCCTGAAGCCACAGCTCAGGATCCCTAGCTCACCCCACCTGCTTGTGGGGCAGCAAGGAGCCAGGATGACCACAGCAGGGGCAGGCAGACCATCCCTGCACACTGAGCAGTGCCCATGAACAGCATATCCCCATCTTGAGAGGCAGCTGGAGCTGAGGTCTAGGTCCTCTCATCTGGTCAAGGAAATAGAAGATACTCTCTCACTTGCTGCTCAGGGCTCTGGTGCCACTATCCCAGCACTGAAACTGATGCTGAACTGACAAAAGGATGAAAGGGACTGATGAAGGGACCATTGGTCTTCTACCGGCGTGGCACACAGCCTTTTGCATCCTGGAGAAAGGAGGAAGGCAGCATAGCATTTGCAATCCAACAATCAGCCTCCTGCCTTCCCCCCCATCAGTGCAACCTAATGCCCAGTATCACCAGCCTCTCTGTGGAGGGAGAGGTAACTGGGATGGAAGGAAACACTGCAGATTGTACTATTGTCCATATGTCTCTAACCATACGGCTGATGCAAAGAATGTGTTTAGCACTGTCCTTCCCTCAGCTCTTCTCAAAGACCAAGTCCTGGGACCTTGTGGTTGTCACTCCCACCTCTCCAACAAAGGACATTAAAGAGATTTTTTTCTGAAGCTGCCAAGATGTCCTGGAGTAAGATACAGACATCCCTGCAAGCACTCCTCAGATCTCTCCTTACCGGATTGCAGCAGGCAATCAGCACAAGATTTTTCAGGCTGGACAGTGTTTCCTGGACAGCTTCTGCCCATTGAGATGTGCAACCCTAGCACTGTAAGCACTACCATTTAATGAAATAATATGCAGTGTTCTATATGAAATAGAGTAAAATGCATCCATTTGCTTCACAGTTCCTCACTGCTGGCATAAACAGAGGAAGCAGTGCCTCTGCTTCTCGAAGCAGGACAATGCAACTGCAAGAGATACAGCAAGGACATACAGATAGTTTTGAATAATTCGCTGAAGCCTCTCACAACAGGCATTTCTGGGTGCCTGGCTCTGAGCTGAAAGAAATACACAACATGGACCACCCTGAGAGACAAATCTGATCGTGTGAAGAGCCTCAACTACATAGCAGAGGAACCTGCTGGTCTCAAAATAAAAAGATCCTAATCTCTTTTCCAATGTCAAGAATAAAACAGGAGGAGGCAGAGAAAGTGAACTGGAGGAGGCAGAGAAAGTGAAATGGCTGTAACTTCCTACCTGCTAAAAACTGGGGTCTTGCTAGAATCCAAGTTCTTTGACTGTGAAAACTTTGTCTGGTCCAGCCCCTTGTAAGCAGTAGGGATTCGGACAACTGGCCCAGCATAATGGAGCCCTGAGGGTAAGCAGAGAAACCTCTGGAGATGTCTTCGATGTGCAGCACAGAGTGCAGGCTTCACTAAAAAATGGGCCTGCAACTAGCACTATTGTTTCTGTGTGCGCACAGGTTAAGTCACAAATGCAGCTAGCACAGTCAGCAACAGCTCATGCAAGGAAGACCAGAAGGGAATCAACCTATAATTGATCTGTAAGTTTGCAGCTTGCAAGACCTTTTGTTCCCTTTTTTTAAGCCACGGTCATATTGTCCTTGGCGCAGCAGTTGGGTGTGATATTATAAGATAAAACAGCAAAGCAGTACCAATTCTCAGCTCAGTCCTCAGAATGCGTGGGATTCCTCTTCCTGGCACCTGAAAACGTGCCCAGAAAACCACTGGGGTACTTTGATACCCTCAAGCACAGCCTGCTCAGCCCTTTTGTGCTTACCAGATATGAACATGGAAATTCTCATGTGACCTCTAAAGAACAGACAGTTAAAGATGGAGAATCCAGGTCCAGCATGATGCAGCAGCACTGAAGGGCCTTTGCCCTGCTTTAGCTCTAACTCTTTTATGATGTTGTTTATGAAAGGTGAGCTTTTCATGACTCATCTGTGAAACCTGACTGCAAAGGTTGCCGAAGGTGTGAGCTCCTAAAGGGGCTGCAAAGTCTAGGGATGTCTGCAGCACTCAGAAGCAGTCTTCGGAGAGCTATGGTGTGGCATATTTACTTTTCTCCAGGAAATGTCAGACAAAACAAACAGGCATATGCATGTCCAACTGACTGAACATGTGCTTTACCGTAGGCCAGCATGTTCCCACTTTCCCCACTGCATCCCACTTACCCTAGGATTACAGATTTGCCTGCACTGTGCATGAAACTTGTGAATTCTGGATGAATTTCTATTGCTCCTGGACAAAATAACCAGAGGGAAAAAGTGAAATAAGTTTGAGGAAACCCGGACATAAGGTAGCCTAATCCAGACCCAACTGAGAGCACCTTCTCTGGTGCACAGTATTTTGTGAGAGTCACAGCAGCCAGGTCAGCCCTAATAGTCCAGAAACTCAAGACACTGGCAGCACTTTATTTGGCCTTTTACCATCTTTGATATCCTTGGCATCGATAGTGCCAGGAGCTGGAGGGCGTACAGACCAGGAAGTTATTTTCCTTATACCCTAAAGAAGGCCTGAAAGAAGCTGGATTGGTACCTTATCTCCTAGAAATACCAGCCCTTGGGTGTGGCTGCACACACTATTATGAGCTGACCTCTCCTGCACACACTCCTGGCCTGTTTGTGTTCTGGCACTTTTAAGTCCCGTCCATGAGCT